>VZQC01001587.1:0-63813 GCA_009823505.1 Rhizomys pruinosus | reverse complement strand
ACTAAACCAATAAAGCAAATACTGGTCTCCTTGAGTCAAGCAAGACTCCTCCATCAGCATCAGCTACAACTCACCTGCCTGGAAATACTGTGCAGCAGTGGCAGCCATATGTCTGTATATCCCAAATCTAATTGGCTATTAGTTCTCTCATTGGAGGAATAACTCATGGCTGATGCCACAAGCTTACATCCTCTGGTGGTTAGGAGATGTTATAAGCCACAGTAAGACCTTGTCATCTTTTACAGAAAAAACATAATTCATGGATTAGCATACCATCCAAACATCTGTGTCTATACCAAAGTAACCTACCATAGTAATTAGTACTGTTTAAATACCTATATATCTAATTGCTTGTGCTTCATTAGTAGGATTGAAAGGTTATTCCCGGACAAAACTGTCAGCCCATGAAAGGAAACAGCCAGAACTGATCAGATTCCAAAACGACATCTCCAGAGAAAGTAGACAGTTTTGCTTCTTGTCCACCCTTTTCTAAGCCTAGGGAACAATCTGTAGAAGAGGGGCTGTGGTAGAATGTAAGGGCTGTGATTTGGGTGAATGGTAAAACTACAGCAATATAGACTGGACACTTATTTGATCAACTTGAATGTACATACAAGCCCCTCCAGCTGGATGGTGGGACCCTTGGGCTGTGTGGGTTTGGGCACAACTGCTTGCAAATTGGTTTTACATGAAGGATGCTTGTACTCACAACTTATTACTTATTGCTAAAAAACTAAAAGAAAGTATAAAAAAAGAAAAACAATGTATGGTGTCCCTTATTTATGGATCCTAGCACCAAATCCCTATTTGTAAGGTAAACTGAATAATTAAAAAAATACTTGATGTTACTTATCAACTTACTATGTAATGTGGGAATATAAAGTAATATTTTTTGTTTACCTGCATACAACTCTATTGTCAAAATGTTATTCCCTGAGGCTGGAGAGATGGCTTAGTCACTAAGAGTACTGACTGCTCTTGCAGAGAACCTGGGTTTGATTCCCAGCACCCACATGGAGGGTAAGAACTGTCTTTAAGCTGGGTGTGGTGGTGCATGCCTTTAATCCCAGCCCTCAGGAGGCAGAGGCAGGTAGATCTCTGTGAGTTCCAGGCCAGCTGGGGCTACAGGGAGACCCTGTCTCAAAAACACCAAAACAAAGTTAATCCCTAAACATGTTTTAGAATCAACCTATAGTTTATTTTCAGATGTCATAATTTTGGTATATGTGTGGTGTGTATATATGCATATTTTGAAGTGTTGGAAGGAACAACGACAACAAAAAAGACTGGGTCAAAGAACTGACTGAAACAGTAAATTTCTGCCCCAAACAGTAATCAAAAAATTTAAAAACGACTGAGAAATGGATGAAAGACATGCATGGCAGAATGTATGAACTCTGGCGGGGTCACGGGCAAGGTAGGGGTATAAATTTGATTAAGAAATTTTGTATGAAATGCACAAAACATCAATCAAAAAGGAAATAAACAAAGAAGAATATTGGCGCTCCCCCTCCCTCATGGGCATACGGGAAAGTCCCCTTCTTGGCATGGACCCTGCAAACTCTGCCCAAGATGGCAGAGGGAGGAAGAGAGCCAACTTCTGGCATTCTTGTTTATCTGGCTTTAGCCCCTCCCCCTCATGTGGCCTTGGCTGGCTGGTTGGGAGGGGTAGCTGACTGCCTTGCCTCCTCCTTTTCCTTCAGAAGATCAACTGTCAAGTTTTTAGTCCTGGACAGGCTGGTGCTAAGCATGGGAAAGCATTTGATGTCCAGGTGTCTGTCTTTTGGACTTGGAGGTTGGAGATCAGTTAGACTTGGAGATTGGAGATCAGTTAGACTTGGAGGTTGGACATCAGTTGGACTGGCGGTTGGACATCAGTTGGACTTGGAGGTTGGACATCAGTTGGACTTGGAGGTTGGTGATTAATTGAAATTCAGACATTGACTGCCTGGTCAACTTCAGCATAGTGAGTTCTTCCACAGGGTTTTGATTTCTTTTGGAGTTTTGGATTGGTTTTCTCTTTATTTTACTTTCTTCATTTTGGGGGTTTGGATATCATATTTTGCTTATTTCAGTTTTCATTAATAATCATATTTCTTTCTTTATTAAACTCTCATTTTATTTTGTCATTTCTAATTTTTGATTTATTATTTTAAAATTCCCAGATGTATTAATTGTACAGAGTACATGGATTCATATAGAGATATTGTATGTATGAGTGTCAATACATTGTTAGACTAATGCGATTCCCTCAGGTTTTTTTTATCCCAGCTAGGCTTTATCTTTCCTCTCTCCCCTTCCCTGTCCAGCCCTCTTTCCATGTCTTCTCCATTTAAAGTATCCCAATTTTTCCCATTTCTCCCTTGATAATGTCACTCTCCTATGCCCTACTTCTCTTAGGTTCCTTCTTTCCCTTCACCCACTTTCCTTCTATACCTTTCCTTTCCCCTCCTATTTAGATACCCTGAATCTATCCGTTTCTTCTTTTTAAAAAATTTTTTTTATTAATTTTATTTATTTCTGTATGTGTATGAATGTACTGTCTGCATGCAAGTCTGTGCACCCATGTCGTGCAATGCCGCGGAGGTCAGAAGAGGGTCTTGGATTCCCCTGGAACTGGAGTTCTCCTGGAATTGGAGTTTCAGACGGTTCTCAGCCACCATGTGGGTGCTGGGGATCAAACCCGCGTCCTCTGTAAGAGTGGTTGGTGCTCTTAACCGCTAGGCCATCTCTCCAGCCCCTATCCGTTTCTTCTTTAGTAAGTCCTGTAACCTACTAGTCTTTGGTCTCAGGTTCCCTCTTTGCCTTTACCTTCCTGGTTCCTTTTACCTGGTTCCTGCAGTTACATCAGGATATATACTTAAATATAAGGATTTGGTGTTAGGATCCACAGATAAGGGATAAACTATGTCATTTGTTTTTCTGAGTCTGTGTTACTTCACTTGACATAGCAGCTTCTAGTTCCATCAATTTACCTTCATGTTATTGTGTTTACTGCTTGGTAGAACTCCATTGTGTAAGTATACCACATCTTCATTTTCCACTCTTCAGTTGAGGGACATTTAGATTGCTTCCATCTCTTTACTATTGTGAAAAGAGCAGCAATAAAGATGGATGTGTAAGTATCTCTGCGCTAGGATGACTCCTTTGGGTATATGCCAAGGACTGGGTCAAATGGTAGGTTCATTTTTAGTTTTTTAAGCATTCTCCACATTCCTTTCCATGGGGGTTCCACGAGTTGGCAATCCCACCAGCAGTGAAGGAGCTTTCCCTTTTCTCCACAACCTCTCCAGCATTTGGTATAATTTGCTTTCTTGATCTTAGTCAGTCTTACCCTTAAAAGGGTAAGATGACATCTTTATTAATTGGCATTTCTCTAATTACTAAAGATGTTTCTTAGCTATCTTTACTTCTCTTGATAAGTCTCTGTTTAGATCTTTAGTCCATTTTTTAATTGGGTCACTGCTTTGGTTTTCTCGGTCCTTTTGAGAAATTTATTTACTCTGGATTCGAAACCTCCATCAGATGTGTCACTGGTGAAGATTTTCTTCTATTATGTGGGTTTTCTCTTCACTTATTCAGTTATTTTTTTGCTATACAGAAGCTTTTTAGTTTAATGGGGTCCAACTTGTTGATTGTGGACCTTATTTCCTGAGGAACTAATATCTAATTTAGAAAGTACTTTCCTATGCCTATATCTTGTAGGTTACTGCTGATGTTTTCTTCTTTTTTTTTTTTTTTTTTTTTTTTTTTTTTTTTTTTTTTTTTTGGTTGGTTTCGAAAGGACAGGGTCTCCTTGTAACCCAAGCTGGCCTGGAACTCACTCTGTAGACCAGGCTGGCCTTGAACTCACAAAGATCTGCCTGCCTCCAGTTTCAGTTTCATGTTTCACATTGAGGTCTTCGATCCATTTGGAGTTGACTTTTGTGCACGGTGAAAGATAAGGGTTTAGTTTCATTCTTTTACCTGGTTTTGCCAGCACCATTTAATGAAGATGCTACCTTTCCTCCATTGAGTGCTCTTGGACCATTTGTCAAATATCAGGTGGCTGAAATTGCACATACTCAAGTTTGTTTTTTTAATTATGTTCCATTGATCTCCAGGTCAATTTTGTGCCAGTACCATGATGTTTTTATGACTATAGCTCTATAATGTAGTTTGAAATCTAATATAGTAATCCCCTTGCATTGCTCTTTGTGCTCAAGGTTGCTTTGGTTATTTGGGGTCTTTTGTACTTCCATATGAATTTTAGGGTGTTTTTGTCCAATTATGTAAAGAAAGTCATGGGGATTTTGATTAGGATTGCATTGAATCTATATATTACTTTGGGTAGGATAGTCATTTTTACTATATTCTTCCAATCCATGAGCATGGGAAGTCCTTCCATCTTCTTGTGTCTTCCTCAATCTCTTTCTTCAAAGATTTAAAAATTTCATTGCAGAGATCATTAATGTCTTTGGTTAGGTTTATTCTGAGATACTTTTTGAAGCTATTATGAATGGGAGGCTTTCCATGTACTCTTTTTCCAATTGCTTGTTATTAGCATATAGAAAGGATACTGATTTATAGGTTAAATTTGTAACTGGCCTCTCAATAAAAATATTAATCATTTCTATGACTTTCCTGGTGGAATTTTTGGCATCTCTTAGGTATAATATGTCATCTGCAACAAGGGATAGTTTAACCTCTTCTTTTCCAAATAGTACTCATTTAATTTTTCTTTTCTTGTCTTATTACTCTACCAAGAGTTTCAAGCACTGTGTTAAAAAGGAGATAGTGGACAGCCTTGCCAGGTTCCTGATTTTTAAGGGGAATGTTTCTAACTTTTCTCCATTTAGAATGATGTTAGCCATGGGTTTGTTATATATAGCTTTAATTATGTTGAGGTATGTTCCCTCCAGTTCAGTTACCTCTGGGACTTTCAATATAAATGCATATTTGATTTAGTCATAGGCCTTTTCTGCATTAATTGAGATTACCATGTGATTTTTTTCTTTGATTTATGACATTTATTGACTTATGTTTATTGAAACATTCCTGAATTTCTGGAATAAATCCAATTTGATCCTGGTGAATGATCTGTTTGATTTGTGTCTTTATGCAGTTTGCAAATATTTGGTTGAGAAATTTTGCATTTATATTCATTAAAGCTATAGATCTATAGTTTGTTTTAGTTGTATCTTTACACAATTTTGGTACTAGAGTGATGCTGGCTTCATAGAAGGAACTTGAGAGTTCTCCCTCTGTTTTTATTCTTTTGAATAGCTTAAGTAATATTGGTTGTAGATCCTCTTAAAAGTCTGGTAGAATTCTGCTATAAATCCATCTGGGCCAGGGTTTTTTAGTTGGGAGGTTTTGTATTCCAGTTTCAATTTCCTTATATGTTATTGGTCTGTTTAACCTGTTGATCTCTTCCTGCTTTAGCTTCGGTGGTTCCCATGATTTTAGATATTAATTTCTTTTAGGTTTTCAAATTTAATAGACCATAGGCTTTAAGAGTATTCCCGTACAATGTTCTAGATTTTTTTGTTGTCTGTTGTGATGTTTCCTCTTTCATCTCTAATATTCTTAATTTGGAGTTGCTCTTTCTTTCTTTGATTAATTGGGCTAAAGGTCTGTTATGTTGTTTATCTTTTCAAAGAACCAGATCTTGGACTCATTGACTTTTTTGTTTTGTTTTCTTTGTTCCTATTTCATTGATCTCTGCTCTGAGTTTTGTTATTTCTTCTTGTCTGCTGGGTTTGGGCTTTTATTTATTGTTATTGTTCAAGTGTCTTGAATTGAAATGTTAAGTCTTTTTTGTGCTTTTCTGACTTTTTCTCAATAAATATTAGTGTTTATTAACTTCCTAAAAACCAATAATTAGGGGCTGGAGAGATGGCCTAGTGGTTGAGTGCCAACTGCTCTTGCAGAGGACCTGGGTTCGATCCCCAGCACCCACATGGCAGCTATGAACCATCTTTAACTACAGTTCTGGGGAATCTGACACCTTCTTGTTACCTCCATGGCATTGCACGACATGGGTGCACCAACCAACCTACATGCAGACAGTACATTCAAATAAATAAATAAATAAATAAATAAATAAATAAATAAATAATAAAAACAATAATTGGGGCTGGAGAGATGGCTTAGCAGTTAAGAGCGCCGACTGCTCTTGCAAAGGACCAGGGTTTGATCCCCAGCACCCACATGGCGGCTGAGAGCTGTCTTTAACTCCAGTTCCAGGGGACTCTGACTCCCTCTTCTGACCTCCGTGGCATTTCATGACACTGGTGCACAGACCTGCATGCAGACAGTACATTCATACACATAAAGAATAAATAAAAAAATTAAAAACAACAACAAAAAACAATAATTAGCTCATTTTT
The DNA here is from genome assembly GCA_009823505.1 of Rhizomys pruinosus. NCBI lineage: Eukaryota > Metazoa > Chordata > Mammalia > Rodentia > Spalacidae > Rhizomys > Rhizomys pruinosus. The sequence continues at coordinate 57,442 of VZQC01001587.1, read as the reverse complement.
CTACATAATTCTACTTATGCTTTATTTTTAATTTATTTTTTATTTTTTTATGTGTATGAGTGTATTGTCTGCATGTATGTTGGTGCACCCGTGTCATGCAATGCCGTGGAGGTCAGAAGAGGGTGTTGGGTTCTCTTGGAACTGGAGTCAAAGATAGTTCTTATCTGCCATGTGGGTGCTGGGAATCGAACCCGGGTCCTCTGCAAGAGCAGTCGGTGCTCTTAACCACTGAGCCATTATGCTTTATTTTTAAAAATAATTTTAATGAATCGTGTATTTCATTATTATCTTTCAGTCCAATTTAGACACATTCCCGTTTCCCTGCCCCATCCCACCCCAGTTCATGCCTTCTGCCATACATGTCTTGCATCTTTCTCTCAGTCTTTCCAAAGTTTTTCCCTGCAGAGGCTTGGTGTTTTGGGCAGAGTTCAATTGTACCATTCAGTTCTTTAACCCAGTCTTTATGTTGTTGTTTTTCCCTCCCCTTTGTATTGCTCCAACAAATGCCTATATAATCATCACGTATGCATCAAAATTATGACCTCTGGGAATGAGCTGTATGTTAATTCCAAAATATGTTTAGGAATTCATATTTTCCCCCTTTAATTTTATATTACTCAAAAATATGAATACATATTTTCTACCCGTATACAGTAATTACAGAATCTGAAACTAAGTGGTAGGTCGATTCTAGAGCCTGTTAAGAGATTTACATTACTAGCTGGGTGTGGTGGTGCATGCCTTTAATCCCAGCTCTCCGGAGGTAGAGGCAGATGGATCTCTGTGAGTTCAAGGCCAGCCTGGTCTACAGAGTGAGTTCCAGGCCAGCTGGGACTAAAGGGAGACCCTGTTTCAAAAAAAAGAGAGAGATTTACACTATAACAACCTAGTTGCTTTCAGATAAAAAGAAATATAACAATAATGTTGTTTAGCTTGCCTTTCAATTGGGGATTTGGTGTTAGCATCCATAAATGAGGGAAACCATCCACCATTTGTTTTTCTGGGACTGTGTTTCTTCACTTAGCATAATGTCTTACATGTTCTGTCTTACATGAGCAGTATTTAGCATTACATTGCAAATTCTATTAAAGACAATGCTAGAGAAGTGGCAGCAGAAAGTAGCAATCATAGGTCTTCGGTCTTCCCTTCTGAGGAACCCATGTGAAGCAATATCTTGAGTTCCATCCATTTACCTACAAAGCTCATGATGTTATCTTTACTCCTGGATAGTACTCCATTGTGTAGATGTACCACATTTTTGTCATCCACTCGTCTGTAGAGGGGCATTTGGGTTGGTTCCAGCTCTTTGCTATTGCGAAGAGAGCTGCAATAAACATGGATGTGCATTTATCTTTGCGGTAGGATGAGTCTTTGGGGTATATACCCAGGAGTGGTATGACTGGGTCAGGTGGTAGGCTCATTTTGAGTCTTTAAGAGTTCCCCACATTGCTTTCCATAATGGTTGTACAAGTTTACGTTCCCACCAGCAGTGGATGAGTGTTCCCCTTTCCCCACAACCTCTCCAGCACTTGGTGTCTTTTGTGTTCTTGATCTTAGCCAGTCATATTGGAGTAAGATGATATCTGAGAGTGGTTTTACTTTGCATTTCCTTTATTATTAATGATGTTGAACACTTTTTAAGATGTTTCTCAGCCATCTTTACTTCCTCACTGGTGAAGTCTCTGTTCAGCTCTTTACTCCATCTTTTGAGTAGGTCATTTGATTTCTTATTTGTTTTTTGAGTAATCTAAATATTCTTGATGTTAATGCTCTGTCAGGTGTATCACTGGTGAAGATTTCCTCCTACTCTGTGGGTTTTCTCTTCACTTCCTCAATTGTTTCTTTTGCTGTACAGAAGCTTTTGAGTTTGATGAGGTCCCATTTGTCAACTATTGACCTTATTTCCTGTGCAGCTGCTGTTTGATTTAGAAAGTATTTTCCTATGCCTATGTCTTGTAGGTCGTTGCCAAGTTTTTCTTCTATCACCTTCAGGGTATCAGGCATCACGTTGAGATCTTTAATGCACTTGGAGTTGATTTTTGTACAGGGTGAGAGGTAGGGGTTTAATTTTGTTCTTCTACAAATGGTGATCCAGTTTTGCCAGCATCATTTGCTAAAGATGCTATCCTTTCTCCATTGAAGTTTTTTGCCCCTTTGTCAAATATGAGGTGGCTGAAATTGCATGAGCTCAAGTTTATATCTTCAATTTTATTCCATTGGTCAATGGGTCTGTTTTTGTGCTAGTACCAGGCTGTCTTTATGACTATGGCCCAGCTTGAAGTCTGGTAGAGCAATACCCCCTGTATTGCATTTTTCACTCAGGGTTGCTTTAGCTATTCAGGGTCTTTTGTTTTTCCATATGAATTTAATGATTTTTTTTTCCAAGTCTGTGAAGAAACTCATTGGGATTTTGATTGGGATTGTGTTGAATCTGTATATCAATTTGAGTAAAATGGACATTTTTACTCTATTAATTTTTCCAATCCAGTAGCATGGGAGGTCTTTCCATCTTTTGATGTCATTTTCAATCTCCTTCTTTAGGGATTTAAATTTTTGTTGTAGAAATCTTTGGTATCTTTAGTTAGGTTTGTTCCCAGGTATTTTTTGAGGCTATTGTGAGTGGAAAGGTCTTCTTATATTCCTTTTCCACTTGTTTATTGTTGGTGTAAAGAAAGGCTACTGATTTTTCTAGGTTAATTTTGTATCCCAACACTTTGCTGAAACTCTTAATAATTTCTAGAATTTTTCTGGTGGAGTTTTTAGCATCCCTTAGGTAAACTATCATATCATCTGCAAAAAGGCATAGCTTGGCTTCCTCTTTTGGTTTTGGTGTTAGAGTGATGCTGGCTTCATAGAAGGAATTTGGGAGAATTCCCCCTGTTTGTATTCTTTTGAACAGTTTGAGTAATAATGGTTGTAAGAACTCTTTAAATGTTTTATAGCATTCTGCTGTGAAACCATCTGGGCCTGGGTTTGCTTTAGTTGGGAGGTTTTTTTTTTTTTTTTTTTTTTTTTTTTTTTTTTGGGTCTCTTTAACCTGTCAATTTCTTCTTGGTTAATCTTTGTTGGTTCCCAGGATTTCAGATATTTGTCCATTTCTCTTAGGTTTTCAAATTTAATGGAGTGTAGGTTTTTGAAGTAATTCTGTTTTTTATTTTTAGTTTTTTTAATTTACTTATTTATACATATACTTTTTATCAAATCTAGACCCATGACCCCCCATCCCCCCATCCCTCCAGAGCTCATGTATTCTGCCAAACATGCTATTCATCTCTTTCTCAGTCTTTCTCAATATTCTCCATGGGGAAGTTGACTGTTTTGAGCAGAAGTTCACTATTTCAGTCAGTTCTTTGATGCAGTCCTTTCTGTTGTTGTTGTTGTTTCCAATATGCATCACTCCCAACTGCTTTGGACAAAAGCTCAAGGGGCCATGCACAAGAAATACTTACAACTGGGTAATTGGCACTAGCATCCACAGATGAGGGATACCATTCGTCGTTTGTTTTTCTGGGACTGTGTTACTTCACTCAGCATGATGTCCTCTAGCTCCAGCCATTTTCCTGCAAAGCTCGTGATGTCGTCTTTCTTTACTGCTGCATAGAACTCCATTGTGTAGATGTACCACATTTTCTCTATCCATTCGTCAGTTGAGGGGCATTTAGGTTGGTTCCAGCTCTTTGCTATTGTGAAGAGAGCTGAAATAAACATGGCCGTGCATGTATCTCTGTGGTGGCGTAAGTCTTGAGGGTACATGCCCAGGAGTGGTATGGCTGGGTCGGGTGGCAAGTTCATTCCAAGTCTTCCAAGGGTTCTCCACACTGCTTTCCATAGTGGCTGTACGAGTTTACATTCCCACCAGCAGTGGATGAGTGTTCCCCTTTCCCCACAACCTCTCCAGCACTTGGTATCATTTGTTTTCTTGATCCTAGCCAGTCTTACTGGAGTAAGATGATATCTTAAAGTGGTTTTGATTTGCATTTCCTTAATGATTAGTGATGTTGAGCAGTTCTTGAGGTGTTTCTCAGACATCTCTAATTCCTCGCTTGTGAAGTCTCTGTTCAGTTCTTTGCTCCATCTATTGAGCGGGTCGTTTGTTTTCTTTTTTCTTTGTTTTTTGAGTAGTTTATATATTCTGGAAATCAATGCTTTGTCAGATGTATCTGCAGTGAAGGTTTCCTCCCACTCTGTGGGATTTCTCTTCACTTCCTTGATTGTTTCTTTTGATGTACAGAAGCTTTTGAGTTTGATGAGGTCCCATTTGTCAATTGTCGACCTTAATTCTTGTGCAGCTGCTGTCTGATTTAGGAAGTCTTTTCCTACGCCTATGTCTTGTAGTCTGCTGCCAACTTTTTCTTCTATCACCTTCAGAGTTTGGGGTTTCACGTTGAGGTCTTTAATCCATCTGGAGTTGACTTTTGTACAGGGTGAGAGGTAGGGGTTTAATTTCATTCTTCTACAAGTGGTGATCCAGTTTTGCCAACACCACTTGCTGAAGATGCTGTCTTTTCTCCATTGTGGTTTCTTGGCCCCCTTGTCAAATATGAGATGGCTGAAATTGTATGTGCTCAGATTTGGATCTTCGGTTTTGTTCCATTGGTCAACAGGTCTGTTTTTGTGCCAGTACCAGGCTGTTTTTATGACTATAGCCCTGTAGTATAGTTTAAAATCTGGTATAGAGATCCCTCCTGTGTAGCTCTTTTCACTCAGGGTTGATTTGGCTATTCGGGGTCTTTTGTTTTTCCAAATGAATTTAAGAACTTTTGTTTCCAAGCCTGTGAAGAAACTCTTGGGGATTTTGATTGGGATTGCATTAAATCTATACAAGAGTTTTGGTAAAATGGACATTTTTACAATGTTAATTTTCCCAATCCATGAGCATGGGAGGTTTTTCCATCTTCTGATGTCTTCTTCAATTTCTTTCTTTAAAGGTTTAAAATTTTTGTTGTAGAGATCTTTGGTGTCTTTGGTTAGGTTTGTTCCTAGGTATTTTATTGTTTTTGAGGCTATTGTGAGTGGGAAGGTCTCTTTGAATTCTTTCTCCAGTTGCTTGTTCTTGGTGTAAAGAAAGGCCATTGATTTTTTAAGGTTAATTTTGTATCCTGCCACTTTGCTGAAGCTGTTAATCGTTTCTAGGAGTTTTCTGGTGGAGTTTTTAGCATCCCTTAAGTAAACAATCATATCATCAGCAAATAGGGATAGCTTGACTTCCTCTTTTCCAATTAGTACTCCTTTAATTTCCTTTTCTTGCCTTATTGCTCTAGCAAGTGTTTCAAGCACTATATTGAAGAGGAGTGGTGACAGGGGGCAGCCTTGCCGAGTTCCTACCTTTAAAGGGAATGTTTCTGTCATTTCCCCATTTAGGATGATATTGGCTGTGGGTTTCCTGTATATGGCTTTGATTACATTGAGGAATGATCCCTCCAATCCAATTCCTTCTAGGACTTTAAGCATGAAGGGATGCTGGATTTTGTCAAAGGCTTTTTCAGCATCAATTGAGATGATGGTGTGGTTTTTGTCTTTGATTCCATTTATGTGTTTGATGATGTTTATTGATTTTCGTATGTTGAACCATCCCTGCATCTCTGGTATGAATCCAACTTGGTCATGATGGATGATCTTCTTGATGTGGGTCTGTATGCGATTTGCCAGTATCCTGTTTAGAATTTTGGCATCTGTGTTCATTAGGGAGATGGGTCTATAATTCTCCTTTTTAGTTGAATCTTTGCCTGGTTTTGGTAATAGAGTGATGCTGGCTTTGTAGAAGGAATTTGGGAGAATTCCCTTTGATTGTATCCTTCTAAACAGTTTCAGTAATAATGGTTGTAGGTCATTTTGAAATGTTTTCTAGAATTCTGCCGTGATACCATCTGGGCCTGGGCTTTTTTTAGTTGGGATGTTTCTATTACATCTTCCATTTCTTCATGTGTTATGGGTCTGTTTAAGCTGTGGATCTCTTCTTTGTTGAGCTTTGGTGATTCCCAGGATTTCAGATATTTATCCATTTCTTCTAGGTTTTCAAACTTGGTAGAGTATATGTTCTTAAAGTATTCCCGTATGATTTTCTGGATCTTTTCCTTGTCTGTTGTGATATTTCCCTTTTCATCATGGATTGTATTGATTTGGAGTTGTTCCTTCTTTCTTTTGGTTAACTGGGCTAGAGATCTGTCTATCTTGTTTATTCTTTCAAAGAACCAACTTTTGGATTCATTGATTTTTTGTATTGTTTTCTTTGTTTCTATTTTATTGATTTCTTGAAGTATTTTCCTATGACTGTCTGAATCTTGTCTTTGTCTGTTCTTATGTTTCCCCTTTCATCACAAATACTATTGATTTGGAGTTGCTCTTTCTTTCTTTTGGTTAACTGCGTTAGAGGTCTGTCTATTTTGTTTATATTTTCAAAGAACCAGCTTTTGGATTCATTGATTCTTTGTATTGTTTTCTTTGTATTGTTTTCATTGATTTCTGCTCTGATTTTTGTTATTTCTTCCTGTCTGTTGTTCTTTTAAATACTGTGTCCTGGGTTATGTGTAGGGGAGATCTGCATTGTAGAACTCTTCTGGCTTTCATAGTTTTCATTGACAAGTCAGCTGTAATTCTGATGGGTTTTCCTTTATATGTGACTATGTTCAGATGACCCCAGACTAGAGGATTGGGGAAGTCACAAATGGGGACACTTGCCACCACATGGGAGGTCAGCTTCAAGAACTCCCAGGTGGACTTGTAGTATTTAGTAGAGACGTATTATTTGTGTTTTTCAGATTTTTTTTTTTTGTTGTGATTTTGGCATGTGGACGTTTTTTGTTTGTGATTCTGGTATGAAAGTCAAATCTACATTTGTTGAGTTGAAGATTGGCTTTGTTTGTATTCTCGATGTGCCTTTCTTGTTTTTTATTAGGTATGAAAGGCTGGTTGGTCTAAGCTTCATGGTCTTTCTTCTGATTTTGTTTTGGAGGGACTAGCTAGTTCTGGACTAGATAGTCAGAAGCTCATCCAGATGGCCAAGTTGAGTACAAGTCAGATATTTCCAGACTTCCTTCTAAGGTCTTAGCCCCTACTAGCTAGTAGGCACAGCACAATTTGGGAGTTTTGCTAGGCAGAGATTTGGTTCAGGTTCTCTTGGGAAGGGTACAGAGTTCTGGAACTCTACTAAAAAAGCAGGAGGATCTAGCCCTGCAGGGTGGGACTTCAGATGACCCCTGGCTAGAGGATTGGGGACTATGCAAATGGGGAAGCTCACCAAAATGTGGGAGGCCAGCTTCAAGAACTCCCAGGCAGGCTGGAAATGTCCTGATCTGGGTCCCAGGGTGGAGGAGTCTAGCCCTGGAGCAGCAGGAGGGACTTCAGATGTTTCCCAGCCAGGGGTTTGGGGCTGCGATACAACTGGGGAAGCTCGCCTCCATGCTGAGGCCAGCTGGGTTCAGGCAGTCACAGGTGGCAGGGTGGAACCAATAGGACCCCAGCTCCACATGGAAACCTGACATGGAGGCTGGCCTGCAAGCCTATGCTTGGGTTTTTTTTTTTCAGGGTGGAAACAGAATTCTCTTTGTCTGCTTCTTTGTTCCTAGTGAAAAACAAAAGTAGTGAAGATCACTGGACTCAAGACAACTGACTCTTGACCTCAGACAGAGGTGGCTCCTGGATGAATGTGGATCTGTGGCTTCCCAGCCACTTTTCCCTTTCCCAGAGGCAGCTGGGAGGAGCTTCCCAATCTCCCTACCCTTCAGCCTTCCTTTATTCCCTATGTTATCTCTTGAGTCCAGGCCCTTGTCTTCCATTGCCTAGATCCTGGCACTGGTCCCTAGTTGCTCTTCCTTTAGGGGCTGTTGTGCCTCTAGACCCCCGTAGGCCTTTTTGTTTTTGAAGGTTACTTCCAGAAGTACATTTAATCTGGGCTCAGATTTAATTTTTTTATTTTTATGTTTATCAATGTATTGCTTGCATAGATATAAGTGCACCCATGTCATGCAATGCCTGAAAAAGTCAGAAGAAGGCATTGAATTCCCTGGAACTTGAGTTTCAGACAGTTGTTAGCCATCATTTGGGAGCTGGGAAGCAATCCTTCTTCTGCAAAAGCACCTAGTGCTCTTAAATGCTGAGCCATCTCTCTTGTCCCCAAAACACAGTATTTTGAAGTCAATTTGTCTATGCTGCATACCCTGCATTCTTGGGTAAACTCGTCAGTGACTCTGTCTGGTCTTAGGTATTCTTTCTTAGAATATATTGCTGTTTCTTAATCTTTCAGTCTTCTTGGTTAATTTATCTGACTTTTATGTCTTCTTAGTACAATTTTGGTATGTCATATATGTCCAGAAATTTATTACCTTCAGACTTTCCAGTTTAGGGAAGTACGAAGTCTCTAAATAGGCCTGATGATCCTCCAGATATCAGTGACAGCTGCTGTAGTATGAGCTTTTATGTTTCTAATTTTATTAAAATCAATATCTCCCATTGGTTCCTGGTTCTTCAGCTCAAGGTTTTCAACACTATGTTTTGATGTCCTGTTTTCTTCTGCTTTCTATTTCATCACTGTCAGCTTTGATGTTAGGTAATTTTCCATCTAATGCTTTTGGATTTGATTTCTACTTGTTTTCCTATTCCCTTGAAGCATATCATTACATTGTTTATTTGAGGTATTTCTGATTTTACAATGTAAGAATTTAAAGCTATCAACTCCTTGAAGAATTTTTAATTTCCTTTCTCTCCCATCTTCATTTGATGCTGCTACTGATCATTTCTACCGAGAGAAGTGATGTCATCCTGGGGAGTGACCTTGAGGCCAGTTTCTGTGATGAGAACACCTTGTCATATCATTATGAAACCTCAGTGACCCTGGGAAAAGGCAATTATGGACAAGTGAAGCTGGGCTACCATCACCTCACTTGTACCAAAATAACAGTGAAAATCCTGAAAAAAGACAAAGGACAGAGGCTCCTGGATTAGGCTGAGGTTAAAATCATGCAAATGATGCAACGCCCCCATCATAAAATTCTTATCACATCATTAACACTGTAGAAAATGTATACTTGTGATAGAACATGCCAGCAGGGGAGAGCTGAAAAGCTCTGTGAAGAAGCTCAGGCATGTCGAGGAGGAGGAGGAGGCTCATAGAACCTTCAGAGAATTAGCATGAGCTGTCTTGTTTTGTCATCTGAATGGAGTTGCTCACCATGACATTAAACCAGAAAACATCCTGCTAGACAGTAAAGATCATATCAGGTTGAGTGATTTGGGGCTGGGGAGAAAACTCAGCACTGGGAAGAAGGTGAATGGTTTCTATGGGACAATAGAGTATTGTGTCCCAGAGCTCTTCAGTTACCAACAATATGATGGGCTGGCTGCTGCTATCTGGAGCCTGGGAGTGGTGCTGCATTTCATTGTGACAGGGCAGCTCCCATTCGAAGACACAGAAACCTGGAGAATTAGGTGGAAGATTTTAGCAGCTAATTACACCACGCCAACCCAGCTCTTCCCCAGAACTGAAAAATCTCATTGCTCAGTTGCCAAGAGTTGATCACGAAGGGAGGCCCACAATCATTGACTTAATGGGGCTGAGCCATGGTGATGAGCTATCTTCTACACTGGTTTGTTCAACAGAACAACTACTCAACCAGCCAGACCTCTATATACTGGTGGATACGTGTGTCATGGGCTACAAGCCTCAAGAAATCAAAGAATCTTTAAAGCAATGAAAATATGATGACATGATGGCAACATGCTTAATGCTGGAGTGGCAGCCACCCTGGAGGGTCAATCTGGATAACAAAACTGCACACCTTCCCATCATTCCTGTGCATCCATGTAGAGCATCCAGTGTCCCCATCCTTCCTATGTTCCCTCTGTCCATTCTACCTAAGCCTAATGGAGAGTGGAAGAAGGCTGCCTGAAGGCACAGCATGACTCCCACCTTTTCTTACCTAAAGATCACCCACAGGGACAAGGCACCCCTCCTGAGGAGGACCAACACTGAGCAAACATCTCCACACTGTGCTCATATGGATGAATTCATGAACAGCACTTCAGGTCAGATGGAGAGCAGCTCCACTTCTACATCATGGGAGTTCTTGTCTTCAAAATCCTCCTCCTCTGGACAAACCCAGAATGTGACTCAGACAGCATTCACAGCACAAGCAGCAGCAAGTCTTCCTGCAATATGTCACCTTCCTCGTTCAGTGAGGACAGGATGCTAGCAGCACACAGAACAGAGGCAGCAGCTTATCAGCCTCAGAAACGCCTGAGGAGCAGCTCAGCGGCCAGCCTGGGGATGTTCCCAGAGGCACCGGAAGACAGCAAAGGGGGCTGGAGGCACCTGAAGAGAAGACTTAAAAACTGGTTAACCACACCTGCATGCAGACAGTACATTCATACACATACAGAAATAAATAAAAAAAGTCACTTTAAAAAAAAAACAACTGGTTAACCAGCTTATGTTGCTCCCTCTCTAGCCCAAGGAGACCACAGGTCTCAGGCCACAGGAAATCACGCCTGACCAGGAACAAAATCCTGGCAGTAAATGAGCAGGGCCACAGAGACCTCGGTGAAAACAAGTAGGTGGTTGGGTTGCCTTCTGCATTTCCAGCACGCATGCTTTCAACAAAGTTCTCTTCAGTTAACAATCGGTAGTGTTACCCATTTTGGGGGGAAGATTACACTACATCTATCACCCCAGAAAGCATATCCCACAGCATCTGTCCTCCTCTTGTGAATCTGGAGAAAGTTGAGCTAGATGTCAATAGCAGAGGGTGGTGGCCTGAGGATGGGGAAGGATGGGGTCAAGCAGAGTTGCCGAGGATTAGCAGAGGATCACCGGATGGACTCAGCTTGAGGAACCATGACAACACAGGGCCAGCACAGTCAAGGATGAGGAAGTCCTGCACATTACCACCAAGAGATTCACTTTTATTGTGTCTGCTTTCAAGTGGTATTGAAGTCACTGAGCTCCCTGCAGCCAGAGAGTGTGGAGCAGCCTGGGTTGGATGCAGACAGTCACAGGAGTGAACCAGTTAAGATTTTCAAGTTTTTTTTGGGCCAGTGGGAAGTTGTGTCCACATCACTAGCTTAAAGTGAACCAGGTAAGATTTTCAAGTTTTTTTTGTGCCAGTGGGAAGCTGTGTCCACATCACTAGCTTAAAGTTAGAGCAAAATGCCCCATTGTCTGCAAAGGAAGGAGGGACGGATTCCCAACCTTCAGGTCAGCTGGGACCCCTAGGAAGAGGGAAGATTCTGGGTACCAGTTCTGACTTCGAGGTCTTCCTGACACTCCCCTGCAGGCAGCTCCATGATACATGGGGAACTGGAATGATTCCACACCAGCGAAGCACTCTGCAGGACTCTGAAACCTAGAAAGGAGAAATTCACAGAGCGCTGGTGATCATCAGAGAAACTCTGAGGACAACCCCAAAGGTCCACAGGACCTTGGATCTGAAATGAGATCCCTGCCTCAGCTGCCAGCCTCGAGGTGGGCCTGGGTGCCATTAGTGAAGTGGAAGAGGAAGCAGGACACCACACTGGGCCTAATCTGTTGGACTGTGTGTTTCCTAGGTGTAATTTGCTGACCTGGTTGGAGCCAGCAACAGAAGAACATGCAGCGAGGGCCCAGCAGTAGCCCAAGGGGGGAGATAGAGTGGACAGGGCCAGCAGAGCCCACTGGCTGTGGAAAAGCCCTCAGCTACATCCTGGCTCCTGGGCACCCATGGCCAGTTCCAGAGAGCTTTACAACTCACCTCATTGTGAGTGTTGAACAGATCTGAGGCTTGCAATATAGTAATAATGACCTCGATCTGTTATCTGGCTCAACACACACTCATTGTCCATCAGTGACTCAAATCAATAATATTAACATGTAGAAACAAGATAATTGCATATTTTATATGACTTCCTTTCTCAGAAATGTCTGTATGACTCAAGAACTCAGCTTGCTCATGCCTCCACCCTCAATCCAACCACTTAACACCCTGCTGTACTGCTTTAGAGAAGCCATGAGAAAGTACACTGGTTTCCATTTTGCTCCAGGCCATTGAGCCACACAATTTTGACAACAATGTAACATGTGATTGGCAGTGTACATTCCATGGCCCCAGTACATCCCTGACCTCCCTCTGCCTCTAAGGAGGATAACCAGTGTCCCCACCCTTTCCAAGATCACTGTGTCCACTCACTCTGAAAGTATCGGAGATGAGAGGAAAAGTGGCCCAAGGCAAACACTACCTCCCACCCTGCCTTCCCTCAGGAGCACCCAGGCTGAGAAGTCAAGCATTCTGGAGAGGACGCACTGAACAAACATCCCTTCAGCTGTTCCCATGGCTCACATCATGATCAGCTACAAGAGAGGCTTAGAGCAGCACCACCTGCAAAAGGTAATTATGGACGAGCACAACTTTGGAGTTCACATCTCTAAAACCCTCCTCCTCAGAGCAAGCCCGAGATGTGAACAGACAGCACTCCTAATGCTGACAGCAGAAATGTCACCTGCCTTGACAAGTGAGGGAGCCTAGGGTGACAGCACCAGCCCAAAAGACAGAGGCAGTGGATCATCTGCCCTAGAGGCAGTGGATCATCTGCCCTGGAAGCAGCTGAGGAGACTTCAGTGGCCAGCCCCAGCCTGTGCCCAGAGCCCCTTGAAAGAAACAATGTAGCCTGGGAGGGCCTGAGGGGTCAAAAACTGCTCACTCACCTCATGCTGCTGCCTCCCAGCCCCAAAGAGACCACATCTCCCTGCCTAAAGAAACCACCCTGGCCAAGAATAAAATCTTAGCAGGAAATGAGGAGAACTAGGGAGAATTGGGGAAAACAGGTGTGGGGTGTGTGTGGGGGGGTGAGATGTGCTTCTGCACTTCATGCATGCATGCTATTAAATGTCCTCTTCAATTACAAATTATTAATTGTCCCGCGCTGTAGTCTCGCCGGCAAGAACTTCACGCGGACAACAGGATTCTTCTGCAGCAGTATTTATTGTGCACAGCTCTTTTGTGAGAAGGACCCCGAAATGGGGCAGAAGCACTGCTTATATAGCAGTCTAGAGGGCTCGTGTATGCTCTGGATTGGTGCAGTGCCCTGATGCCTCATTAGCATGCCCAAGGCGTGGGCCCAGAGAGCGTGGGCTCATAGTAGTAGTCATGGGCGCAGTTGTCCAATGCAAAGGCAATGGCGGGAAGCGCTTGTAGTTGTTCTAGCACTCAGGAAGTCAGCGCCATCTTAGGGCTGGTACAGCACACATTGTTGGTGTGGTAGGCTGCCAACAGTTTCCCCCTTTCTTTCTGTTTTAATAGAGCAAGGTCTCTGGGCCGCAGCTGACTGTTGAATTCAACAATCCTCCTGAGTAGGATTGTGAGAATATTCAGGGGCGACATGACCTGTCAGAGACTCTATTAAAATTGGCTGGGAGAATGCCTGTCTTAGGTGCCTCTGCAGAGGTATTCCTTACCCTCTGGGGTGGACAACAGCTTGGTTGTTCCCTGTCTTAGTTTGGTAATACTTGCAGCAGGTCTTACCCTATTGACTACTTCTCCAGCATACTAAGCCAATGTTTGGGGAGGAGCCTGCTTCCAAAGCCGCAAGGGCCTGTGCAATGATACTTTATCGCGCTGATGCTGGCACGGAGCCTACACATAATCCAGAGCATAACCATTATCCCTCTGCATAAGACCAGGCCAAACCCCATAACACCTGCCCATTTTTGAAGTGGAGATGGCAGCAGTAATCCAGGAGGCCAGTCCTTCAGCAAGGAGGCATCCACTCTAGTCGAGTTCACGGTGACATAGCCATACGAAGTTGGTTTTTCAAGCTGTCAAATTCTCCAGTCCAATTCCTAAAAGATATCTAGACAATTGGTTAGACAAATTTGTTGCCCTTGTGAAGTTTTGATATGGATGCTGGTCACACATAGGCCAGAATATTCCACTCACAGCCAAGCTGGGCTGAGCTAGCCATAGTTCAAATGTAGTAGAAGTATTTTAAAAAGGTAAAAAGGCCTTAATTGTCAGTGTATTCCCGTGACTGGCATCTGTCAAGGGGGCAAAGCTGTTTCCTTCCGGCCAGTACAGAAGGGTGACCATTTAGGTTGAACTGGACCCTTTGCTGAGAGATAGGCCATAATCATTGGCCCTCCCAGGGTATCAGAGGCATCAAACCATGCAGCAGTTTGATTAACATTTGAACACATTCTGAGCTGTCATTTATATTATTTACCTTATGGAAGCACAAGCTGCCACTTATATGAAGCTTTTATTTTTATTAATGTTACTAGTTCTATATCTAAAGGCAAATAGGGTACATCTAAGATGAATTAGTACTAAAGAGCCGGGAAAGAGTTTAGCATCATGACGAACTGGCATTGGCCTTGGGAACACCGACAGTATCCCCCAGCTGTCCTGGATTCCCAGAGATTTGCCTGCCTCTGCCTCCCCAAGTGCTGGATTAAAGGCAAGCGCCACCATGCCCGGCTCAATGACCTCATCCCCTTGTAAGGGCTGTAACAAACAGCCTTTTAAAGGCAAACATCAGCGACACTTTTTCCCTTCTCTAATAATACAGATTAAATAAAGGCAGACAAATCCACTTTATGGAAACATTAAGCATTTGCTGCATGGAAGATTTTTTAGTCTTAATACTAGTAGTACAGAGTCACAGAGCATATTTTTAACACTTAACTTGCAGGTTATTAATATGGTTATGTTTTTAACTTCTGGAATAAATGGGTAGTTGTTTTTAAATCTCTACTGACAAATTAATTGAAATAGCTTTGGTTAAGCATTGATATTTAGAAAAAAAGTAAAAATCAAATGGTTAATTGTGCTTTTTGTCCATTGGGTAGCATTTACACACAGGCTTTAATCTTCAGAATACCCTGGATTCAGTAAAAAAACCTTTTAAATGAAGTTTTTGTACAATAGAAACTTCTCAGTAGTCAAAATTTAAGACTGTAAAAAAATACAATGCAAAACATACTTTTCTGAAAACACTTAACTTTGAACAAAGCACCAAACTACACAAACGCAGAATGAAAACAGCATTTCAACTCCACCAAAAGTAGTCATCATAAAAGGTGTATTCCAGCTCTGTGGCAGGTTTCAGAGTCTTCAACTTCATGCTTTGCATAAGGCGGTGGAGCTGAAGGCAGGGGAGCGGGAGAGCTATGGGACCTGTTTACTTTTAGTTTTAACCTTTTCTTTCCGGGGGGGCGAAAGTGTTTATTTTTTGTACGGGGCTGGTTCCTTCTCTAATTCCTCCTCCTCAGATAGCGGTAATTTCTCATTAGAATTTGAATCACTTAATGTCAGGGCTTGTAGGCTCTAAATGGGTATAAGGTACCTTTATTAATAATCTCGCTAGCATCCTCTTTTTTCTTTGAATGCGCATCTAACTTTCACTCCGTTCTGTTTCTGACATGCTTTCCTGAAGGTCCAAAGGGTTTGTTGTCCTTCCCTAATTTGTTTTTTACAGTTTTGATCGTCCCAGCAGAGATGAGTAAACATGGTAAAAGGACAATTACAACAGCCAATAAAATATGGCAAGCTTCCAATTCCTCTAGATCATCAGAGAAAATATAGCATATCTCTCAACTAACTTTACAATACAACCTTATTTCAGTTCTGATCCACTTACGGAAGTCGAAGGTTCCTCTCGGCGCCAGCGATGCAGATTCCCGGGCCCCGGGTCTTCGTGCACCACTTGTCACGCGCAGCAGTCCTCGCCGGCAAGAACTTACATGCGGACAACAGATGTCTTCTGCAGCAGTATTTATTGTGCACAGCTCTTTTGTGAGAAGGACCCCGAAATGGGGCAGAACACTGCGTATATAGCAGTCCAGAGGGCTACGTGTATGCTCTGGATTGGTGCCAGTGCCATGATGCCTCATTAGCATGGCCAAGGCGGCGTGGCTCAGAGAGAGTAGTCATGGCAGTTGTCCAATGCAAAGGAAATGGCAGGGAAGCGGCTTGTGTTGTTCTAGTGACTCAGGAAGTCAGGCGCCATCTTAGGGCGGGTAGCAAGCACACATTGTTTGTGTGGTAGGCTGCCAACAATTAATATTCACATATTGCAGGTAGACGCCATTACACCTATCACCAGAGAAAGCAAATAACACAGTGTCTGTCCTCCTACTGGACTCCCGAGAACTTCGTGCTAGATGCAGACAGCAGAGGATGGTGACCTGAGGATGGGGAAGGATGAAGGAGAGGATTGATGAACAGGAGCAGAGGATCATTCTGGAGGAAGCGTGGGGAGACCCATCCCAACACAGGCCTGCACAGACAAGGCTGATTATCATCAGCCTTTTACCACTGAGACTCACTTTACTGTGTCTGTTTTCAAGAGCAGTTGAAGTCACCAAGCTCCCTGGTGGCTGATACCAGGGAGTGGATTACAGCCTGGGGTGGATGTATGCAGCTGCAGGGGGTGCGGGGGGGGAAGGTAGAAATTCCAGGTTTCTATGTGTGTGTGTCAGTGGGAAGCTGTGTCCACATCACTACTAAAGTAAGGGCAAAATACCCCATGTGTGCAGAGAGTGATGAGGGGTCCCACACCACAGGTCAGCTGGGACCCAAGGAGTGAGGGAAGATTCTGGGTGCCAGGTCTGACCTCAAGGACTTCTTACACTTCAGCTTTGGTTATGGTGTCACCAGAATGCTTTCACACAAGTGAGGCTCTCTGCAGGACTCAAAAACCCTGAGAAGAGAGATCCACAGAGTGCTGGTGATCGCCAGAGAGTCTAAGGCCAACCCCAAAGGCCCACAGGATGTAGATGCACAGTGAGATCCTCAGCTCAGCTGCTGGCCTCCAGAGGAATCTGTGGGTCATTAGAGGAGACAGAGGAATGGGACAGGGTAGAGCACAGTGATCTGACCTGTTGGACTGTGCTTCTTGGTGTGTTTTGCTGACCAGGTTAGAGCCAGGAACAGAACACTGATACGTGGAGGGTCCATCAGAAGCCCAGCTGTGAAGGTAGAGTGGACAGGGCCAGAGGAGACCCTTGTCTGTGGTAAAGCCCTCAGCAGCACCCTGGCTACTGAGCAGCACGTGGCCAGATCCAGAGGTCTTTACAGCTCCAGCACCTGAACAGGTCCAATACTTTTCATCCTGAGTCGTCTTGATGCAGTGTTTCTGGATGAACACAACACACTCCTTTCCTCCAAGTGCCACATCCACAGTTGACACCAGTGAAGATTCTTTGAATTGATAAGGTATGTTCCATTTAAACAAGGTGAGTACTTATTTTATGTGACCACCCTCTTTGGAGACGCCCCCATGCAACAAGAACTCAGCTTGCTCCTGCCTCTTCTCTCAACCACACCCCACCCTGCTCTCCTGTTTCATAGGAGCTGTGTGAAGCCAGCATGGGCAATGGTCTCCACCTGCTCCAGCCATCCATCTGTGTATTGTTAGTGTATTAGTCAGGGTTCTCTAAAAAAACAGAAGCAAACAGGACCAATATAGCTAAATAAAATTTATTGATTGGCTCAACATTACAGAGTCAAGGAATCCAAGGTAGCCGTGCCGCACTGGAGAGGCTTGAGAAGTCCAGGGAACTGTCAGATATCAGTCACAAGGCTGGATGGTCTCAGTAGTCACAATCTGGTGCTGAAGGCCCATGGATTCCAGAGATTGCATCTGCCATCTCAGTACACGGCTGGGATCTGAAGGGGTTGACACAGCAGAAAGACAAACTTCACATAGATGAGAAGAGGCAAGCCACAGGAAAAAAGGACCAATCCGCTGCATGTGGCCTTTAATCTGACTGCCAACCAGAAGGTAACGCCCACATTGGGGGGTCATCCGGTGTGAGGTAGTTCAAATCCGAAGATCCTTTTTCTCTTTTGGTTTCCTTAAGAAAAGGCATAAGGTTGACACCCAGGATTAACCATCACAACATTATTCCTTCTCTGTTATGTTATGAAAGATTTTTTCTTTTCCTTCAAGTATAATTGGACATTTTTGCTGGGTAGAGTATCTGAGTTGGCATCTAAATCATTAGCGACTGGGAATACGTTGGTCCATGTGTTTTCTGCATTCATAGTGTTGCACTGGGTCAGCGGAGATCTGATGGACTTCCACTTAAGAAGTGTTGTTGTTTTTCTTTTGTGGCGTTTCAGTGTTTTGTCTTTGTTTTTTGAGGCATCTAGATGTTTTAAACATTATATGGTGTGTGGGGAATTCGTTTCCTGTCCTATTGTGGTGTTCTAATGGTGCTTCCTGTATTTGATGGAGTTTTTTTTTCTGGGGATGTTTTTTTCAGTTTGGGGAAATTTTTCTTCTATTTCCTGTTGAAGATCTGATCAAAATGTTGATCCTTGGATTCTTCTCCTGTCCTCTATACATGATGCAGAGGTTTGTCGTTTTCAAATGACCCTACATTTCCTGGTTGTTCCATACTGTGTGTTTTAAAAAATTTTTTCATAAGCCTTTTACTTGATGCATTCTAATTGCCCCTGATATCTTGCAGGTCTGATTATTCTTTTTTTCTGCTTCTTCATTCTACTTCGTGAGGGCTTTTCCCATCCCTTTCCTGTCAGATTAGAATAACGTTTGATTCTTCATCTTATTCTTTTTCATTGTCATCCGTGATTTCTTTATATATTTCACTTCCCTCTGGAGCCTGTATATTCTCATCTTGTATCTCATCTCCACTCCTCGGTTCTTGGTCCAGTTTGTTTTTTGTTTTCATTTTGGCCCTGGATCTTTTCAGTGTTTCCACTTTCATTCTGAGAGTTTTTCTTCTCCCTGTAGTTCTTTCCAATGATTGTATTTCTCCCTCTATGTCCTTTCTTTTATTTTTATTTTTTATTGTATTTGTGTATGTGCATGTGTGTACTGTCTGCATGTGGGTTTGTGCACCCGTGTCGTGCAATGCCACGGAGGTCAGAAGAGGGTCTCAGATTCCCTGGAACTGGAGTTCTCCTGGAATTGGATTTACAGACGGTTCTTAGCCGCCATGTTGGTGCTGGGGATCGAACCTGGTCCTCTGCAATAGCACTCGGTGCTCTTAACAAGTAGGCTTTGATCTCTCCAGCCTCCCTCTACACTATCTTTCTTGTGTTTTGCCATTTTTCCCTTTAGTTCTCTGATTTGTTCTTTATATTCTTTATTTTTTGTTTTTTTAATTTACTTTGTTTTTAAAATTTTGTCTCATGTCTTGGTTTCCTCCAGGGAGATTTCATTGTAGGAATCTTCTGTAGGGTTGGTAGAGTTTTCAGTTTGATTTATATGTAGTTTGTTTTGTTCCCATTTTT
Organism: Rhizomys pruinosus; assembly: GCA_009823505.1. Lineage (NCBI taxonomy): Eukaryota > Metazoa > Chordata > Mammalia > Rodentia > Spalacidae > Rhizomys > Rhizomys pruinosus. The sequence goes on along the minus strand of VZQC01001587.1, from coordinate 38,219 downwards.
TTAAGACAGGGTCTCCCTATACCCCCAGCAGGCCTGGAGCTCACTCTGTAGGCTGGTCTTGAACTCACAGAGATCCACTTGACTCTGCCTCTTGAGTGCTGAGGATTAAAGGTGTGTGCGACCATGCCCAGTGTAAAGATGGTTGTTAGCCACCATGTGGGTGCTGGGAATTGAACCTGGGAATTCCTGCAGATGCACTCATGCTCTTAGATCCACATAAGGACCCTCTCCACCCGATCCCCTCATGTTGTTTTTAATTTGTGTCCTTTGGCTGAGTGATTTGTTTTTTTTTTGTTTAACTCTTGTTATTCATTTGGATTCTGGTGCTTCAATGTTGGGTGTGCAGACTAGAATCCCTAATACTGTGCCTGCTAGATCTTCTGCACTCCAGCTCCACCAGCTTGAGCAGGGAGGGCAAGCATAAATCCACGGTGAATAATTGCCATGATTAGACAATAAGCTGCGCCCAGATGTACCGCGTCTCTATTGAGTTCTCACAAACTCTACCCACAAAATGCTGCAATGCACTGAAAGCATAGTGAAAAAATCTAAAATTAAAAAGGAAAAAATAAAAAGAAANAATCAACAGGCAAAGGATAAACAGAGAGACGAATCTGAAACTGAATGTAGCAAAATACAATAAATGGACCTCACAGAACATCTACCGAATATTTCACAAAAACACCACAGAATACACTTTATACTTTTCAGACACCCCACTGAACATTCCAAAATAGAGGCCTTACTGGGACACAGAGACAAACTCAACGAAAATACAAAAAGAGCTGAAAAATCTCATGCATTCTTTCAGACCATAGTTCAATAAAACTCAATATCAACAACCAGTATAACCCTAACAACCGACAATCACGACATGGAGACCATACACCACTCTCCTCAAATAATGAATTTTTCAAGGAAGAAATAAGAAATAAATAAAAACAGTTCCTCGAACTGAATGACAATGATAAGGCAACACAGCAAAACCTATGCTATGGGCATTTTAAAATCGTCCGAAATAGGTAAGTTTATACTCTGAATTGCCTACGATTAGAAAAACAGAAAGATAGATCACAAGTGAATGATCTAGCATTGCAGCTAAAAGTATTGAGAGACAACCACAAATGAACCCATAAAGCAGCGCAGACAAGAACAATAACAAAAAATCAAGCAAGAGTAGCAATGAATAGAAAGAAACAAAGAAAAAACCAACAAACATCAATTTACGCTGAATCCAAAAGTTGGTTTTTAATTTTTTTTAGATAATAAGCAAGAATAGACAGACCTCTAGCCCAGTTAAAAAACAAAAGAAGAAGGAACCACTCCAAAATCAATAGAATCTGTGATGAAAAGGGAATATCACACACAACAGACAAATTAAAAAGATCCAGACATCATATGGGAATACTTCAAAAAAAAAAAAAAAAAAAAAAAAATAAAAAACACACAAAAAAAAGAAAAAAAGAAAGGAAAAACGTTTTGAAAACCTCGAACGAAATGGTAGAATATTCTGAAATCCTGGAATCACCAGCTCAAACAAAGGAATGAAAAGAGAGATTCCACAGACTTAAAACCATAAGGTCCACTAATGAACGAAATGGAAGTTTATAGTAAACGCTCCCAACACGACACAATGCCCATGCCCAGATGTTCACGCCGTAGCAGAATTCAACAAACATTGGTCAAAAGAACTACAACCATTATCACTGACAAGTGTTTAAAGGATACAAAAAGGGAATGGTCTCCCAAAGATTCGTTCTACAAAGAACCGCATCACTCTATTACCACAGAACCACGGCAACAGATGCATATCTTCTAAAAGGAGAATTATAGACCCCATACTCCCTAATGAACACAGATGACAAAAATTCTAACACGGATACTGGCAAACGCATTATACAGACCCACATCAAGAATCATCCAACTGACCAAACTTGGATTCAACCAGAGATGCAAGGAGGTTTCAACATATGAAAATCAATAATATCATCAAATCATATAAATGAGCTGAAAGACAAAAACCACCCATCATCTCAATTGATGGCAGAAAGCCTTAAAAAAATCCAGCATCCCCCTTCATGTTTAAAGTCCAGGAGGGAATTGGATGAGGGAAACATTCCTCAATGTAATTAACGCCATATACAAAGGAAACCCACAGCCCATATCATCATAAATGGGGGAAATGACAGAAACATTTCCCTTAAAGGTAGTTACTCGGCAAGGCTGCCCCCTGTCACCAAGGCACTTCTTTGCAATATAGTGCTTGAAAACCCTTTCTAGGGCAATAAGGCAGAAAAAGGAAATAAGAAAAAGGCGTGTTCTCATTGGAAAATAGTAAGTCAAGCTTTCCCTTTTTGCGGATGCGTATGATTTTCTTTCTATCTTAAGGAAGTCTACGATTTCCACCAGGAAAGGGCCCTATACATGATTACCAAACTTCAAAGACAAAGTGGGGGGGAGATCCAGCATAAATCTAGAAAAATCAAGTAGTCTTTCTTCATACACCAACGACAAGCAACTAAAAGAAGGAATACAAGGAGAACTCCCCAATCACAATAGCCTAAAACTAAAATCATAGTCAAAAACCTAACCAAAGACACCCAGGATCTCTACAGAAAAATTTAAACCTCTGAAGAAGAGAATTGAAGAGCATGAGATGGACAACCTCCCATGCTCGTGATTGGGAAAATAAATATAGTAAAATGTCCATTCTGGGCTTGAGAGTGGACCCTAGCGGTTAGGAGCGCCGACGCTCTTGCAGAGGACCGGTTACGATTCCCCAGCACCCACATTGGCGCTAAGAGACCGTCTAAACTCCAATTCAGGAGAAACTCCCAGTTCCAGAACGGGAGGAATACTCTAGACAAACCCTCTCTGACCTCCGTGGCAGTTGCATGACACGGGTTGCACAAACCGACATGCAGCGTCACGACAGGCATCAAAATATCCATAAGAAATTAAAATAAAAAAAAGTTGAAAAAAAAATTTTTTTTTTTAAAAATATATTTATTTTCTTGTATAGATTTAATGCATCCCAATCAAAATCTCCAAAAAAGCTTCTCACAGGTTTGGAAAAAATACCCTATTTTCATTTGGAAAAACAAAGAACCCGATAGCCACAGCAACACTGGGCAAAAAGAGCAATCTGGGGGTGGGGGGGGTCGCTCTACCAGAACAGCAAACTATACTACATGGCTAATAGTAATAAACAAGATCTTGGGTACTGACACAAAAACAGACCAGTTGACCAATGGAATAAAACGGAAGTCCCAAACCTGATCAAATGCAATTTCAGATTTCATTTCAGCCCACCTCAATATTTGACAGGAGGCAGAAGACCATTGAGGAAAGACAGCAGCTATAATCTTTCGAAAAGGGGTGATGGCAAAACTGATCATCATCCTGAGAAAAGATGAAATTAAATCCTACCGCCAACCTGACAACAGGTCAATTCCAGTGGATTCAAGACGTCGAACGTGAAGCCAAAAACTCGGAGGTGAAGAATAGAAACCACTTGGCCCCAGACTATAAGACATAGTCGTAGGAAAAAGACTTCCTAATCAGACAGCCAAGCTTGCTTGTCTGATTTGGAAGTCGTTTCCTCGCCTATGTCATCTTAGAATTCGATTGACAAGTGACAATGGGACCTCATTAAACTCAAAAGCTGCTGTACATCAAATGAAACAATAGGATGTAAAGTGAAAGATACACACACACCCACATACATGTGGTGGAAAACCTCACAGCAGATACATCTGACAGAGCATTAATTTTTTTTTTTTTTTTTTTTTTTTTTTGTCAAAAGGAAGAAAAACAAAGTGAATCCTCAAAAGAGGGAGCAGAAGATCTAATTGAAGACTTCACAGAGGAGGAATATAGATGGCTGAAAAACAATCTTAAAAGTGCTCAACAACACTAATAATTAATGCAATGGAATTAAAAACACGTTTAAGAAGATACGCATCTTACTCCAATGAGAGACTGGCTCGATCAAGAAAACAAATGATACCAATGCTGGCCGCGATTTGTTGGTCAACCAGGGGGAAACCTCATCCCCTTGGCTGGTGAGCCTGTGTCAACTTGTACCGCCACTCCATTGGCCCCCGTTGGTGGCGCCCCCTTACCCACATATTCACTGACACCTGCCATTTTACCCCTTAAATACCACTCCTTGTATAGACTCATTTTACCGCTGAGATACATGCACACTATATTTATTGCAGCTCTTTCACAAGAGCAAAAAGCTTTAACCAACTCATGGAACCCCTCCAACTACAAGTTGTATAGATAAATGGGTTGTCATGTACACAATGAATCGATTCATTGGTAAAGAAGACAACATCATGAAATTTGCAGTGTAAATGGATGGAGCCAGAAGATATGTGTTAGTGAAGTAAGCTAGTCCCCAGAAAAACATACAACAAATTGTTAAATCCCTCAATGTGGATGCTATGGCCAATAACCCAGTTATAATATGTTTTTTGTGGAGAGGGATGCATAGGAAAAGAACAACAACAGAAAACAATGATCAGAAAAAATGCTGAAATGGTGAATTTGTAGAAGGGTTGGAGGGCCGTTAAGAGAGGACCGGTTGTTGTATATTCGATTAATCATATTTAATTGACATGAGTTCCACAAGTACCAGTTTTGCCCAGACTCCGTCTACAGGTTTCATGTTGTTTTAGGACTTATTAAAAGTAAATAGGTGTATATCAAACAACACTGGTTTAAATTGAAGGCTCTGAGAAAACGGTTAATTCATTTCTGTATAATTCAGATATCAATTGCTGTTTTCCACTTTGTTTACTTAAATCTGTAATACATACTTTGGATTTGGCACTACAATGTTCTCTATCACTGTTTCTGTAGGTACATACACCTTAGAAATTCACGTTTCCAAATATTTCATTTCACTTTAAAATATTAGTTTGCTATTCCAGTTCATACATATACAGTCACCCCAAACAGCATGGTGAATTTTATGAAATCTGGACCTTGATTCCTCCCTATAGATATGTATAATAAAACTGTTTTTTATGGAGTCATGGGTCCACAAAAAACCTAAAATACAAAAGGGGGATACAGAGTGAGATATAACATTTTTGTCAAAAACTTTGCAATCAAATCTTAAAACTACTGACAGAAATGAGTTGTACGTTCCAACAGGGTTCCAAAATGTCACCAACTACTTTAAAACAGGGGAGAGAGAAACATACAAGCTTTGCCATTGAGGTAGTAGAATGTGAACCAGAAAGGTGCCAGCGAAAGGTGGCCCGTCTGACAGATTGAAGAAAAAAACCTCAGATTGATACAACAACACAATCACAAACCCCGTCGATTTGATCCTACTTTAACAACTATGTTATGAGTCCTAACGAAACTGTACCTTCGAGGTGCCGCAAGAGAAAATGATGATGATGAGGTCGGTTCTCCCACTATAAATTGGAGACAACTGTGAGAGGTAATCTCTTATAAAAAACAGTAAAACAGGCTTCTTTAATTGCCTACTCGAGCATATAACTAGTGAAAAGGATTATTCTCTATTCCGAACCAAATATAAATACTAAAGTTTCCTTAAGCTATGCACTTTAACAAAATATATAATACACACAGGAGCGCTGACATCAAAAATGGATTATGCTACCAAGGAGATGTTTGCCAGGGGATCCAAGCCCCACAAAAAGTAAAGGCTCCTTGCCTCCAAACTGGGATCCTACAAGACAGAGGCAAATAAGAGCCCATTGCTGTTGAAGATCTGGTATAAACATGGGAAAGATGTATTGGAGACCACACTTGCAAGTGTACGATTGGTCTCTGGCAATACCAGAGAGTGTTACTACTACTACTGCCGACAACCAACGCCGGTGTCATCTTGTGAGGCATAATAGCAGATGGGAGATAAGTGCCCTCCGAGGCTAAGCTCCCCGGTGGTCAGTGACAGAGTACCCGGACTCAGCTTCTAAGATCACGAAGCATTTCAAAGATGTTATGCTTCATGTGTGTTGGACTTTGTACACTGTCTTTTGGCTCTCCTCCCAAGCCCAGCACAACATCAGTCCCAGACAAGGGACAATTAAACATGTCTAAAAAATAATTCAGGCAAACAACCCTCGTGAACCTAAGTAAAATCATACAGAGATGCAGCATTTAAAGGTTCCTTTGTCCTAAAGGTCCCCACAAAGATATTGTAAACATCACACTGAGTGAGATCATAGGATAGTTACTAATAATAAAAGTATCCTTCCAAACTTAATAAAAAAAGACTCAGTCCTTTAAGCAAAAAGCTACATCTAATAAAGTTAGTAAGAGAAAGTTTAGCTACAGTTATCCATATTAAAGTGTAACACTTAATTAAAGGCACATGGCGGAGATTTCTCATTTAAGAAAAACACTGTGTAATTTACGAAGAGCTAAAAGGCCCCCTTTTCCGGGCTTGTGGCTTAAATCATAACCTGGAGATAACAAGTGGCCTTGAAAAAGTTCTAGCCCCAGAAAGGATGAAAAACATCAAATTGAAACTTCAAAACGAAACACAGGAACTCTTCCGGGCTTGTGATTCTAAAACTGCTGTTTTTTATTGCTTATCAAGACAGTGTGAGTTGTAAACTTTCATTGACTTATCTTGTTGGCTTTGTAAATCCAGGTGCAAAGTGCTAAGAGGTCAGAATCCCATTTGTTTACCCGATGAAATCCAAATCAAGCCCTGAGCTTCCACCGAGTCGCCCCATTCCCCCTTCTTATAGCTTTATTTCGATCTCTTCTCCTAGCGCTTCTTTGTTGTGTGCCTTGCCTTTAATAAAAACTCAAACTCAACTTTATCTCAGTAAAGATGCACAGATTCATAACCACATGCTGGTGGAATTTCCATTTTAAAATAGATTTCGCCTAATCTGGTGCCTCCTGGCAAGACTTCTGATTTCCCCCACAGGTGAAAAAATCCATTGGGTTAGCCTGCGCATGTGTACCGAAAGCCCACTAAAACATAAAGCAAAGAGAGGGTCCTCCTGATCCAAGAGGCAAGACTCCGCTGTGTCAAGCACAAGCTACACTACAGACTGCCTGGAAATACTGTGCAGCAAGAGGCAGCCATATGCCCGCTGTATAGTCCCAAATCAATTGTTGTTTTAGCTCTCCTCCTGGAGGAATAAAAGCCAGGGCCTTATGCCACGAAGCTTTACATCCCTAATAGGTTAGGAGTTGTTATAAGCCAAAGTAAGATCCTGTCACATTTTACTGGAAAAAATGTAATTCATAGGTGAACATAGCAGCCAGACACTATGTCCTATCCAAGTAACCTACCAATAACAATTAGTACTTTTTAAATACCTATTACTAAATTGCTTGTGCGTCATTAGTAGGATCAAAAGTATTATTCCTGGAACAAACTGTCAGCCCGTGTAAAGGAAACACATCCAGAAATTGACCAGAGTCCCAAGAAAAAGCTCCAGAAAAGTAGACTTTTTTGCTTTTCATCCACCTGTGCTCCTTTTTTAAGCCTAGGGAATAATCTTCAGAAGAGTGTGTGTGGTAGAATGTAAAGGGCTGTGATTGGGTTGCATGGTGAAACTACAGCAAGTATAGCCCCTTGACCACATCATGTTTGTCGAAACAGTTATTGAACAATACACCTCCCCCGACTCTTCTGGATGTGTGTAGCCCTGGAAGCTGGTGTTTTGGCTTTCGATGCACCCCCGGTGTTTGCCAATTTTGTGTTTACAATTCAGGATTTCTTTTAGTCTCCTCCCTTCTGCACTTCTGTGGTTTAACCCTCCACTTCCCCCCCCGCGATGCTACATTACCCGAGGAAAGCTTCCATGTGGCCATTCCCAGCTGCTGACTGGCTGGGGTGGCTATGAGTGGGTGGCCGGTCCATAGGAACTGCCACTTAGTCTGCACTTTGAAAAGTTGGCATGTACTGTCCCCACACAAAGCCCTCACTCCCCCCCTGACACATTCAGGCTGGCTGGTAGGGGTGCATAACCCGCCTTTAATCCCCGCAACGTTTGGAGGCAGCGCCCGGCCCCTTTGTGCGTTCCAAGGCCAGCTCGGATCCTCCCGCTCCGCTTCCAGGACAGCTGTTAGCTACAGTTCAACCCTGTCTTGATAATACCAAAAAGAACCAAAAAGAAAAATTCCAAAACTGCCCCACAATTATTGTTATTCACGCTTTTTCCTACATCATATTGTCCAGTCCGAAATATTCGCCTCAACTTTTCCGCTTACCATGTCCCCTAGTTGCCCACCCCCCGGCCCCCCCTCCTGCAGTTCATCATCCCCAAGATAAGTGGATACCTTTCCTATGTTTGTTTTTCACTGGGGACTTTGTTAACTATCCTTTACCACACAATGGCTATTTATGTTCCCTCCCATTTCCCGCGCCCCGGGTAAGGAGGGCAGCGTTGCTTTCATTACCACGGCATCGAACTCCCATTGGTGTAATATCCCCACGCAGTTTGATGTTTCGCCATTTGAATGCTGAAGGACACTTGGGTTGGTCTCCCTTTGCCCCACCCGCGTCACTCTTGATGAGCGCGCTGCCTCTGCTGGGCTCGCCACGGAACCGCTGGCCCGCGGCTGTCTCATCTGTGACGCGGATGGGCTCTCCCCGGGCGCCGTTGCCCTCGGCCTGCGGCCTGCCTGAGCCGCGTGGGCCCCCGCGCGGATCCTGGTCTTCTGCGGCCAAAGCCCGGTGTCGGGTGCCCCGGTGGCACCTAGCACCTCATGACCTTCGCAAGGCCGCTGCGTTTTCAGCCTTGCCCCTCTCGCGTTCCCCTTCTCTCACCCACGAGGGTCCCTCTCTTGTCCTTTTGCTCCATGCACCATGGGGAACAAAGCCTGTTTGCTTGACTCCTGAGCCAACCCCTTGTTCAGGCATCTCTCAAGGTGCTGGGCTTGTATCCACTTGACCTATAAACACCTAACTACCCAATAGGCTTAGGCTTGATTGCTGAACTTTACAAGGCCTGAGAACATCATGCCTCTCCTCAGAACCTGGGAGCATGCAGCCAGGGGAACAGTGACCTTGATCCCCACAGACCCCAACCCTTGCCATAGTATACGGCCTTTGATGAGCAAATCTTCCTGCCCCCCTCAGATTTGGCCCCCTAGTGGGATCTCCTCCCTTCAACAGGTGCACCCTACATGTGGTGTATGGGACAATTGTATTTAATTAGCTGACTGATAAATGTGGATGATCAACTTTTATTATGTCATCTGAAAAAAAAGTAAAATAAAAAATAAAATCAGAGCCAGCTTGGCAACATTAAATAACATACCACTTTTGTTTCAATAGAGTGCTGCGAAAAATTTACAAGGAGCAAATACAAGCACACCCCTCACGAACGGAATTACAGATAAGGTCTTACATTGTCACCTGCTCGGTAACCTGTATCTTTCTTTTAGAGTCCTCCGCCCCTCTCGAAAACATGCCCACCCCCCACTCCCCCCCAACCAGCCCCCTGCTCGCCGACTTATTCATACTTCCGCACTTAGGCAGGTCCAAAACCCGACTTACCCCACGTCCTTAACCGTCGCCTTTCTATAGGATACGAACCAACCATAAGCAATCAGAAAATGCATTCAAAGAAAACCCTCCCATTCACAATAACATTAAAAAAATTTAGGAATAAGCCTAACCAAAAAAACCTTAAAGGGATCGCTACAAGAAAATTTACGTCTGTACAGAAACAGAAGCACGAGGAACGGAAAAAAATCTAACCATGCTCGTGGATTGATAAAATCAATATTATTAAAATGACCATCCTACTGAAAACGATCTATAGATTCAATGCAATGCCCATCAAAATGCCCACAACATTTTTCACAGAGCTAGAAAAATCATCCCCAAATCATAAAAGACTCCAGATAGCCAAAATAATCTTAGGCAAAAAGAAAAATGCAAGAGGCATCACCATACCAGATCTCAGGTTATATTACAGAGCTATAGTTATAAAACCAACATGAAACTAGCACAAAAATAGACATGCAGATCAATGGAACACAATAGAAGCCCCAAACATGAGTACATACAATTTCAGCCAACAAATATGAGTACATACAATTTCAGCCAAATGATATTTGACAAACGTGTCAAGAATGCACACTGGAGGAAAGGTGGATCAAAGACCTCAACATTGCCACAAGTTCATGCTAAAAAAAAGTCCTCAAAATAAAACCTGAAATTTCTAGAATACATAGGCAGTACTTGCCAAGATGTAGGCATTAGACATTAATGCTCTGGCATTAAGGTCAACAATAAGTGGGACCTCATTAAGCGACAAAGCTTCTGTACAGCAAAAGAAACAACTAAGGAAGTGAAGAAGAAACCCCCTGAGTGGGAGAAAATCTTTACCAGTAATACACTTGACTGAGGATTAATATCTAGAATATACAAAGAACTCAAAAAACAAAGTAGCAAGAAAGTAAACAACCCACTAAAAAGATGGGCTACAGATCTGAACAGAGAGTTTCAAATGAAGAAATAAAATTGGCTAAGAAACACCTTAAAATTGCTCAACATGCTTAGTAACTAGAGAAATACACATAAAAAGTTTTTATTGGTGTGGGAAGATATCAGTTCCACAGTGGAGACAGTATTCACATGTAATCCCTTCAGTAACATACAAGAGTGCAATTCAGAGTGCAAATTTAATTTATTGAACACAACATGCCATTTATATAGGCAGTGTGACATCACCTCCCAGTGGCCAATTGCAGAACTTTGTATCCTCATGTCATTCCGACTCATTGGCATAAACAGAGAGGTCTGCATCTCCCCCTTTTTGGTTTTGCCCCTACAAACTCAAAGAGCATTATAGAAGTGGTGGTCGGTTTCCTTTGTGTGGCCCAAATGGCCATGATTATATTTGTAGAAGTACTAAAGCTAATCAGTGCCCAAGTAAAAACCAAATACAGTTATCAAACATAAGCAATAAACATAAGCAATATTTATGTAAATCCAATTAACAAGCATCTATGCCAAATTTTGTACAACCCAGTCCCCAGTCTAGTTGGAGAGGTTTGCATACACAAGCATGCTGATTAAATAAAAGTCCAGTTCCTATTTGCTGTGATCTCACAATTCACCCCCACCTCTTTAGCCCTTACAACCTGGTGTGCCCCCTCTTCTGCAAATGGTCCCTGGGCCTCAGAGAAGGGGGAAAGAGAGGGTGATAAGTAAAATGATTCCTTTTTCTTTGAAGTGACACATTGGACATTTGGGTCTGTCCAAGCTTTGTTTCCAATGGGCTGGCAGCTCATATAGAGGTCTTTTTAAATTCTACTAATAAAGCACAAATAGCAAGAAGTACAGACACTTAAACAAACACTGGCTATCATGACATATTACATTATGGGCACAGACACAAATGTTTGGATGGTATTTTAGTCTAGGGACTGTGACCTTTTGTGCGAAGGGATGGTAATAGCTTCCTATTGTGGTCTATAACATCTTTAGCCACTAGAGGGAGGTAGGCTTGCAGTATCAATCATGTATAATCCTCCCTCCTCCAAGAAGTGTGCTCTGGATGCAATTGGAATTTGGGGGATGTAAAAATATCAGGCCGCCTTTATCTGTGCTCTTCACAGGCAAATAAGGTGTAGTTTATGAGTTTTGCATAACTCTGGAGACCAATTCATTCCAATGGTCTGCATAACACTCTCTGGCATCATGAAGGTCCACTGTCCATTTGCAGTGCAAGGTCTCAACATAATTTTTCCTTTTTTAAAAAAAAATACTTTTATTGATGAACTGTGTATTCCATTCATTATCTTTCAGTCCAATTTGGACACATTCCCCTCTCTCTGCCCCCATCTCGCCCCTGTTCATGCCTTCTACCATACATGTCTTGCATCTTTCTCTCAGTCTTTCCAAAGTTTATCCCTGCAGAGGCTTGATGTTTTGGACAGAGTTTAACTGTATTATTCAGTTCTTTAACCCAGTCTTTATGTTGGTGTTTTTCCTTCCCCTTTGTATACTCGAACAGTTGCCTATATAATCATCACATATGAATTAAAGTTATGACCTCTGGGAATAAACTGTATGTTAATTCCAATATATATTAAGGAATTCACATTTTTCTCCTTGATTTTATATTACTCTAAAATATGAATACATCCCTTCCACCCATATACCATAATTACAGTCTGAAAATAAGTAGTAGGTCAATTCTAGAGCCTGTTAAGAGATTTACATTATAACAACACAGTTGCTTTTGGATAAAAAGAAATATAACAATAATGTGGTTCATCTTGCCTTTAGACTGGGGATTTGGTGTTAGCATCCACAAATGAGGGATACCATTCATTGTTTGTTTTTCTGGGACTTTGTTACTTCATTTACCACAATGGCTTCATGTTCCATCCATTTACCAGCAAAGTTAATGATGTCATCTTTCTTTACCACTGAATAGAACTCAATTGTGTAGATATACCACATTTTTCTTATCCATTTGAATGCTGAGGGGCACTTGGGTTGGTTCCAACTCTTCAGTATTGTGAAGAGAGCTGCAGTAAACATAGATGTGCATGTATCTTTGTGATAGGATGAGTCTTGTGGGTATATACCCAGGGTCAGGTGGTGGGCTCGTTTTGAGTATTTTAAGAGTTCTCCACACTGCTTTCTATAATGGTTGTACAAGTTTACATTCCCACCATCAGTGGATGAGTGTCCCTCTTTCCCCACAACCTGTCTAGCATTTGGTGTCTTTTGTTTCCTTGATTTTAGCCAGCTGTTTCAGAGTAAGATGGTATCTGAGAGTGGTTTTAATTTGCATTTCCTTAATTATTAATGATGTTGAACACTTTTTAAGATGTTTCTTAGCCATCTTTACTTCCTCATTGGTGAAGTCTCTGTTCAGCTCTTTACTCCATCTTTTGAGTATGTCATTTGTTTATTTGTTTTCTTACTTCTTTGTTTTGTTTGAGTAGTCTATATATTCTGGATGTTAATGCTATGTCAGATGAATTACTGGTGAAGATTTCCTCCCACTCTGAGGATTTTCTCTTCACTTCCTTGATTGTTTCTATCACTGTACAGAAGCTTTTGAGTTTGATGAGGTCCCATTTGTCAACTGTTGACCTTATTTCCTGCACAGTTACTGTCTTATTTAGACAGTCTTTTCCTATGCCTATGTCTTGTCCATTGCTGCCAACTTTTTCTTCTATCACCTTCAGGATTTCGGATTTCATGGTGAGATCTCTGATCCCCTTGGAGTTGAGTTTTGTACAGTGTAAGAAGTAGGGGTTTAATTTTGTTCTTCTACAAATGGTGATCCAGTTTTGCCAGCACCATTTGCTGAAGATGCTATCCTTCCTCTACTGAGCTTTTTTTTTTTTTTTTTGCCCCTTTGTCAAATATGAGGTCGATGAAATTGTATGAGCTCAAGTTTGGATTTTCAGTTTTATTCCATTGGTCAACAGATCTGTTTTTGTGCCAGTACCAGGCTGTCTTTATTACTATGGCCCGGTAATATAGCTTGAAGTGTGGTAGAGCAATCCCCCCTGTATTGCACTTTTCACTCAGGGTTGCTTTAGCTATTCAGGGTCTTTTTTTTTCCATATGAATTTAAGGAATTTTTTTCCAAGTCCATGAATAAGCTCATGGGGGTGTTGATAGGGATTGCATTGAATCTGTATATCAATTTGGGTAAAATGGACATTTTTACTATATTAATTTTTCCAATCTACGAGCATGGGAGGTCTTTCCCTCTTTTGATTTCATTTTCAATATTATTCTTCAGGGATTTAAAATTTTATTGTAGAGGTCTTTGGTATCTTTGGTTAGGTATGTTCCCAGGTATATTTTTTTGAGACTATTGTGAGTGGGAAGGTCTTCTTTTTTTAATTTTATTTATTTATTTATTTATTTATTTATTTATTTATTTTATGTGTATGAATGTATTATCTGCATGTAGGTCTGTGCACCCATGTCATGCAATGCTGCAGAAGTCAGAAGAGGGTCTCGGATTCCCCTGGAACTGGAGTTCTCCTGGAATTGGAGTTGTAGACAGTTCACAGCCACCATGTGGGTTCTGGGGACCAAATCCCGGGTCCTCTGCAAGAGCGGTCAGAGCTCTTAACCGCTAGACCATCCCTCCAGCCCCGGGGAGGTCTTCTTATATTCTTTCTCCACTGGTTTATTGTTGTTGTAAAGAAAGGCTACTGATTTTTCTAGGTTAATTTTGTACCCTGCCACTTTACTGAAACTCTTAATCATTTCTAGAAGTTTTCTGGTGGAGTTTTTAGCATCTCTTAGGTAAACTATCATATCATCTGTAAAAAAGGATAGTTTAACTTCCTCTTTTCCAATTTGTACTCCTTTAATTTCCTTCTCTTGTCTTATTGCCCTAACATTCATTTTAAGCACCATGTTGAAGAGGAGTGGCAATGAGGGGCAGTCTTGCTGGGTTCCCACCTTTAAGGGAAATGGTTCCAATTTTTCTCCATTTAGGATGATGTTGGCAGTAGGTTTGCTGTATATGGCTTCAATCATGTTGAGGAATGTTCCCTTTGGTCCAATTCCTTCTAGAACTTTAAAAATGAAGTGATGTTGGATCTTGTCAAAGGCTTTTTCTGCATCAATTGAGATGATTGTGTGGTGTTTGTCTTTCAGTCCACTTATGTGTTTTATGATATTTATTGATTTACTTTTTTTTAATTTTATTTATTTCTGTATGTGTATGAATGTACTGTCTGCATGCATCCGTGCATCTCTGGTATGAATCCAACTTGGTCATGATGGATGATCTTTTTGATGTGGGTCTGTATGGGACTTGCAAGTATTTTGTTGAGAATTTCTGCATCTATGTTCATTAATGAGGTGGGTCTATAGCTTTCTTTTTTTTGGTTGTATCTTTGCCTGGTTTTGGTATTAGAGTGATGCTGGCATCATAGAAGGAATTTGGGAGAATTCCCGCTGTTTGTATCCTTCTGAACAGTTTGAGTAGTGATGGTTGTAAAACCTTTTTAAATTTTGTGTAGAATTCTGCTGTGAAACCCTCTGTGCCCGGGCTTTTTTTTAGTTGGGAGGTTTTTCATTACACCTCAATTTCCTCAAATATTATGGGTCTGTTTAAACTGTCCATCTCTTCTTGGTTAAGTTTTGTGAGTTCCTAAGATTTCAGATATTCATTCATTTCTGTTAGGTTTTCAAATTTACTAGAGTATAGGTTTTTGAAGTATTCTCCTATGATTGTCTGGATCTTTTCTCTCTGTGTTTTGATGTTTCCCCTTTCATCAGGAAAACTATTGATTTGGAGTTTCTATTTCTATCTTTCGGTTAGAGGTCACTCTATTTTGTTTATCTTTTCCAAGAACCAGTTTTTTGATTCATTGATTCTTTGTTTCTATTTCATTGAGTTTTGCTCTGATTTTTGTTATTTCTTCCTGTCTGTTGGGTTTAGGGTTCATTTGTTGTCTCTCAAGTGTTTTTAGCTGCAGTGTTAGATTGTTCATTTGTTCCATTTCTGGTTTTTTATGTAGGCACTTAGGGCTATACATTTTCCTCTTAAGACTGCTTTTAAAGTATTCCACAGGTTCTGTTTTGTTGTATTGTCTTTTTCGTTCAGTTCCATGAATACTTTTATTTCACTCTTTATTTCTTCCCTGACACATTCATTATTCAGGATTGTGTTGTTTAGTCTCTATGTGTCCTTGTAGCTAGTAGGGCTTATTCTGGTGTTCATACTGACCTTTATTGCACTGTGGTCTGATAGAATGCATGAATAATTTCAATCCTTTTGTATTTGTTGAGGTTTCTTTTGTGTCCCAGTATTTGGTTGATTTTGGAGCATGTTCTGTCAGGTGTTGAGTAGAAAGTATATTCTCTTTTGTTTGTGTGGGATATTCTGTAGATGTCTGTGAGGTCCATTTGGTGTACTGTTTTGTTCAGTTCCAATGTCTCTCTATTTTTTTGTCCTGTTGATCTACCCAAGGGGCTCAATGGGGTATTGAAGTCCCCCAATATTAGTGTGCTGGGATTAATCTGTGTCTTGAGGTCCTGTAGAGGAGTGTTTCTAAAGTTACATGCACCAGAGTTTGGTGCATAAACATTTAGGATTGTGGGGTCTTCATGGATGATTGTTCCTTGTTAAGGATATAATGGCCCTCTTTGTGTCTTCTGATTAATTTTACTCTGAGGTTTATTTTGTCTGATATTAGAATAGCAACTCCTGCTTGTTTCTTGGTAACATTTTCTTGGACTCTTTTTTTCCATCCTTTCACTCTAATGTGTTGTGTGTCCTTGAGGGTGAGATGAGTTTCTTGTAGACAGCATATAGAAGGATTCTCTTTCCCAATCCATTCTCTATGTCTTTTTTTTTTTACTCTTTGAATGCCAAGTGTCTTCTGTACTTTCTTTTATTGTCATAATCTTTGCATCAAGATATATAGCAATAACAACAGGTTTCTTTCTAAAGCTTAGTATTAAATATTAAATATCTTCCCCATTTTAATTTTACATAACTCTGCCAAGAAAAAAAATAACTGAAGTTATTCGAAGCCTGGACATAACTTCAATGATTCGCCAGGCTGCAAAAAAGTTGGTGGCTTTGTATTTCCTGCCATGTAAGCAGATATATCTAGGCCCTAGAAAGATGGGACCAGGTTATAATTGTTTTTGAAAAGTGTGCTACAAAATGGATGGCCTGTTATAAGCCAGGTTACAAAGGCAGGATGGAATAAGGGAGGTATATTTTCTTCAAGAGAAAAACAAAAACAATTTCTGAAGAATCCCCATCCATAATTCCCCCCCCCCAAATTATTGGAGGAATGGGTGAAATCACAACATGCGCTTCAAAGTCCTGTCCATGAAGGACCAGTAGTTGCCTTGCTGAGAAATTGGCTGTGAGGAGGGGCTAGCTGTCTTGACCATCCGCATGTCCCTCAGCCAAGGAATGGATAGTTTATTGCCTAGTGGCTGTGAAAGTGAGCCAAAGATTTAGCTGGTACTGAATTCTCTAAAAGGTTTCTTCTAGAAACAGACAACTCAGACTCTTCTTCTTGCTTTAGCAAAGAAGTTATTTTTAAAAATTTCTTGGGAAGTTCCTCCTCCATTCCTCAGGTGGAAAGGCTCAGATAAGGGAGGTATTGGTACAGCCACCTTCTAGGCCATCACAGAATTCTTGAAGGTTGGAGACTCCATAGAAGTGGACAAATACTGCTGCCATCACCAGGACATGGAAAATCTGATGAGACTGGAGCCATATGTCAAATTTTCCAGGAAAGAAGTGATCAGGGATCCAAGCAGCATAAAGGCCAGCTCCAGTGATGTACATTACAGCCATGAGGAAAAACCAGCCCATCTGGCCTACTGTGGTGGCCTTGACAAAGCCCTCAGTGATAGTAAAGTGCATGGTCAGCACAACGCCACTGAAGTGAAGACCCAGGAACACTCCTGCTTTGTTTGCCAGGGCTTAGGAGTAACAATCTGATCCCACTGTGCTAAAAATGATAGCAGAAATGCCCAAATGCATAATGGAGAGGTAGATGAGCCATAGCTGTGGGGAGCACTAGAAGGAGTATAGAGATTGTGGGGACAAAGCTCCCCACAATCAGTAGAGCAATCCCTGAATAGTCCAGTCAAGCAGATGGGCCCAAATGTTGCCAGTTTCTGTGTGGATGCAGAAGATACTCTTAAGCAAGCCCGAAAGGAGGGCATAGGTGGGTATGGGCATGTAGCAGGTAGTCATTGTCTTTCAGCCAATCAGGAAGTACATCATATGGGATGACCCTTCAGCATCTCTCCCAGACCTTATATATGAACTCCTCCATCTTCTCCATGGCATGGTGGGCCTGCAGGGGAATTGTCAGTACCCACAGCTCCTCCTTTTCTTCCTGAGGCACTGAGCATGTTTGCTCTTCCTCAGCCTTAGTTGCACACCCACTTGCCTTTCTCTTCCACCAAGGGACTCAGTTCAGCTAATTCCACTGTGTCTGTCACTCTGTTACTGGAAGGTGCCCCATTACCCTGTGCCACCACTGATCCTTTGTGGGAAGACATCTGGCTGGTACCTCAATACCCTGTAGCTTCATCTTGGGGGAAAGGTTGGAGACTCTCAGCCCCAGGGGGCAGAGATCTTCCTGTGATGGTATGCAGGCCAGGTTCACTGCCTCTGCTGGGGGCTGGGGGTCTGGGGGGCCTGGGCGCTACATCTTGTGTTGCTGGATCCTCAGCCTCAGTCTATGTCTTTTGATTGGGGAGTTTAGACCATTAATATTTAAGGTTAGTATTGATAAATGTGTGTTCCTTCCTTTCCATTTATTTTTTGCTTTCATTCTTGGTCTAGGTTTTTATTTAGTCTGTTATGCTTCTGTTAATTTCTCTCTTTAATTGCTTAGGGATAGTTTCTCCTTTCCTCTGTTCTTTGGATTGCTTCTAATATTTTCTGAAGTGCTGGTTTTTTAGACATGTATTCCTTCATCTTGTTTATGTAATGAAAGATTTTTCTTTCTCCTTTAACTATAATTGACATTTTTGCTGGGTATAGTAGTCTGAGTTGGCATCTAAAGTCATTTAGCACTGGGAATACTTTGGGCCATGTTGTTTGGCTTTCATAGTTTGCGCTGGAAGCCAGCTGTGATTCTGATGGGCTTCCCCTTATATGTAACTTGTTTTTCTTTTGTGGCTTTCAGTGTTTTGTCTTTGTTTTGAGCATCTAGTGTTTTAACAATCATATGGTGTGGGGGATTTCCTTTCTGGTCCTGTTTGGTGTTCTATGTGCTTCTTGTATTGATATGGATTTGTCTTTTTTCAGTTTGGGGAAATTTTCTTCAATTATCCTGTGGAAGGTCTGGACAAAAGTGTTGTCCTGGGATTCTTCTCCTTTCTCTATACCTATGATACAGAGGATTGGTCTTTTTATAGTGCCCTACATTTCCTGGCTGTTCCATACTTGTGTTTTTAAAATTTTTTCATAATTTTTTACTTGAGCATTCTAATTGCCCCTATTATCCTGCAGGTCTGATATTCTTTTTTCTGCTTCTTCCATTCTGCTTCTGAGGCTTTTCCCATCATTTCCTGTTCATTGGATGAATGTTCAATTTCTTTTTTCATTTCATTCTCTGATTTCTTTAGTATTTCCACTTCCTTCTGGAACCTGTCATTCTCCTTGGTTCATTGGTCAGTTTCTTTTTTCATTTTGGCCTGGGATCTTTTCAGTGTTTCCACTTCCTTCTGGAGTTTATCATTTTCTTCCTTTAGTTCTTTCCAATGTTTGTCATTATCTCCCTCTACGTCCTTTCTTGAGTCTTTCATTTTTCTCCCTTTTGTTCTGTAATTTGTTCTTTATATTCTTTGATTTCTTTGAATATGTCTACTATTGTTCTTCTAAGGTCCATGTCTTGGTCTCCTTCCAGGGAGATCTCATTGTAGGAATCTTCTGTAGGGTTGGTAGAATTTGGTGTGGATTTATTATGAGCTTTTCCCATGTTTCGTTTTTTAAGACAGGGACTCCCTATAGCCCCAGCAGGCCTGGAGCTCACTCTGTAGACCAGACTGGTCTTGAACTCACAGAGATCCACCTGCCTCTGCCTCTCAAGTGCTGGGGTTAAAGTCGTGTGCCACCATGCCCAGCGTAAAGATGGTTTTTAGCCACCATGTGGTTGCTGGGAATTGAACCCGGGTCTTCTGCAAGAGCACTTGTTGCTCTTAGCCACTAAGCCCTCTCTCCAGTCCCTCCATGTTGTTTTTAATTTATGTCTTTGGCATGTGGATTTGTTTTTTGTTTACTTGTTTCTTTGGATTCTGTTGCTTTAATGTTGGCTGTGCAGACTAGAATCCCTAATACTGTGCCTGCTAGATCCTCTGCACTCCAGCTCCACCAGCTTGAGCAGGGAGGGGGTACTCTGTTTGAACTGATGGCCAAGAGTCTATTTCCACCCATGCTGCACACTGGAACCTGAAGCTGGGAGGTTTCCAGGTGATACCAAGCCTCCATGGGTGGAGGGGTGTGTGCAAAGCACCAAGGCAGGTGAGCCTCACCTGGGCACACGCTGGCATTGTGCTGGCCGTGAGTCTATATCCACACATGCCACGCACTGGGTGCACACTTGTCTGCACAATTTTTCCTTTTAATCCTATCACAATGTCTTCTAGGGCCTTGCAGTTTTTTGTGTGTACCCCAACATCAGAGGCAGATAGCTTTTGTTTGGGGAGTCTTTTAAAGCCTCCTCCCAACAGCTTCTTGGTAAAAGTAGCCCACAGCTGGTATCAAAGCCTCTGCTTACTCACACCTCTCACCTGAACATAAATCAAAATATAGAGGTAGGGCACAAATTCAAAGGGACAGGGAAAAATGTCCATGTTACCATGCCTTCTGGATGCTTAGAAAAGTCAGCACCCCTGCTGGTCGGCCCCAATCCATATCTTGAATGTTTCCTGCTGAAACCCAGATGGTACTTCCATTTGTGAGAGGACGAAAACAAACCCTTTCCCCATAGTTAGTAGTGGATTTGTTTTTGTTTTTTTGTTTTTTTCATTGTCACAATATTGCACTCTGTCATAGCACTAATGGTTCTATCATGGACTGTTAGAGGGCTCCAATGTTTATGGATTTGAGTTGCCCTTTCTGATTTCAAAATTGAAAAATTGACAAAAAGTTCAGAGTAGAGAGTGCTCAGCAAACTGCATCCCAGTGGAGGAATATTCCCATACCCCCTTTTTGTTTTTTATCCCATGACAGAACAGTCTTTCTTGTTTTTCAGAGTCCTATATCTTGATCTGTAATTTTTTAAAGGCAGAATTGCATTACATACCTATATACAGGAACCAAGTTGTAAAGGTCCACTAAGTCCATCCAAACTGTCTCCTATTGGACTGTATACTGTTGTTTAAGGAGGTAAAACCCAGTCTTTCTTGAGCCAAATTATCTTTATGGGCAAAGGAAATGTCATATGCAATATTCGTACAACACAGAAAAACATGGAGAGCATTTATGTATGTTTAATCCCAAAGCTGTCACTGGAAATCTAGGACTAGATCAAATATTAATAACAATTTTGTATACCCATTTAGCTTAATTGTGTTACTATTTTGTAATAATGGAAATATTTACCCAGTTTTATTTAATACAGGCATTTTATTCTTTTGCTAAACTATTAAATAACATGTGATAGGCAATAACTGAACATTTTTTTCTTTTTTTTTTTATAACCAAACATTTTTAAACAAACCATGACCAGATATACATTTTGTCCTTTAAACTTGACTGAAACATAAATTTAGAGAAATTAAGCTTATTTATATAGCACTATTCTTTACCTATTATAACAAACCCTTTTAGAGATTTATCATTTGTATAGACTGTCTCAATATCTTTATATAATTTCTTTTTTTTTTTTTGGACTTTTTGAGACAGAGTCCCCTTGTAGCCTGAGCTGGCCTGGAACTCTGTACACCAGGCTGGCCTTGAACTCACAGTGATCCACCTGCCTCTGCCTCCTAAGTGCTAGGATTAACAGCATGTACCACCATGCCTGGAAATTTCTTACTAAAATATGTTCATATATGAAGGTGGAACAGTTACTCTAAATACATCACCCTAAATACATAAACTTTAAGATGTCTTAGCAAGTTTTGGAGCATGTTCCAAATGACTAATTCTCTTTAAATATTTAGAGATGTTTTACCTAGGCTTGGCATAAAACTGTGTGTTTACTCTAAAGATGTTTTACCTAGTGGTCAAATGTCCTATATATAAAACACATTTAAATACAGAAATGAATTGCATCTTGGAATAGAAATAATTATTCTCTTAAAATTAATTTATAATCTTAAAGACTAAGAATTCTATTATAATTTAACAGGTTTAGTTTATACAAGAACTTTATTAGAGAATAGTTTTTTCCTCAGGTATTGAAGGAGCATAACAAATATGTGGCAATATGTACTCATTAAAACATTCAATCCCCCCCCCAAAAAAAGGGGCCAGGCATGGTGGCCCATGCCTTTAATGCCAGCACTTGGGAGGTAGAGGCAGGCAGATCTCTGTGAGTTCAAGGCCAGCCTTGTCTACAGAGTGAGTTCCAGGACAGCTGGGGCTACCGGGAGACCCCATCTCAAAAATACCAAAAACCCCCCCATTCAATTGGTATCATACATTTGTAATTCCATTAGTTACCTTTAATAAATTAATTTATTCTTTAGCTGTTTGATTATATTAACGGAAGTGAGTCTGGAGTGGAAGGACAAGTTCCATCCCAGAGTCAGCCTTATAGTGACCCCAAACAGTATGTGCTAATACACTAATAATTTATTTAAGACCAATTAAAAATTGATAATACCAAAAGTATTACTAGCTTTTATGAACTGGATTTATCCATAGTTGTTTATAGTTGATGCTTTAATAGACTGAAACCTGTAAAGTCATAAGAGACTAAAATACAAACACACAACCACACACAAACACAAAAACACACACACACATATGACCTGTGGAAAGGAAATCACATTATTGCTTAATACTCAAGGAGAAACACAGAACTGTTTCCAAAAATCTCCATTAAACTGGAACTAATAGCTAGAAAGAGGCAGTTTACTTGAGCCACAGTTTCTCTGTAGCTGCTGTCTTGGAACTCCATAGGCAGACCACGCTGACCTCCAATTCCCATAGAAGTCCACATGCCTCTGCCTCTAGAGTGCTGGAATTAAAAACCTGTGTTACCAAGTTAGTCTCAAAAGACAGTTCAAATTAGATTTAAACATGAGGTGTTCGTTCTAGGGCAAGGGTGCCAAAAGCCACATCGGGTGCTTAGCTTGGCTTCCGGTGCACATGCAGCAGGCATGAATCACAGGTCATGCAAGGCTAGGAAGTCTGAAAGTCAAAAACCTTTCCTTTTCCCTGGGTTTTTTTGCCCCCTGCACAGGTTTTCAAATGCATTAAGGTTAACTCCTGAGTAAAGACTTTAAGGTGCAGCAAATCAAAAGGACCAGAGCAAATTTTGATGCCTAGGACTTTTTAGCTGATCACATGTATATATTTATTTTAAAAAGGTGTTTATGGCATCCAGGTTTATAAACAAAAATATATTTTGATTAGGCATACTAGGATGGAATTTAAACCCAATAGATTTTGTATACAAGAAAAATGGCCATAATTTAAAGTAGCACATAATGCAATATAATTAGGTGATATTTCTTTGCATGGAAGTATATTAGATCCTAATACCTGGAAACATAAGAACATGACATGATAAGGACATTTTTATTTATTATTATTATTATTTATTATTATTATTATTATTATTATTATTTAGTTTTTTCCTTTTCTTGGTATTTTTGAAGCAGGGTCTCCCTTTTAATACCACCTTTCCTGGAGCTTGCTTTGTAGACCAGGCTGGCCTTGAACTCACAGAGATCCACCTACCTCTACCTTCCAAGTGCTCGGATTAAAGGCATGGGCCACCACACTTGGCTGATAAAGACATTTCTAAAGGGCATGAATTAAAATTTAAAGTACAGGGAGAACTGGGAAACATTATGTAAAATATACTATATAAAAAATGCCAAAACATAAAATAATCCCTTAAAAAAGGCAAATGTTACCTGAACAGTTGAAATCCAAAGAGAGTTATCTTTGAGATCCATGAGAAGCCAAAGTGTAAAATAATTGTATCAAAAAGCTGGTTGAAACAATGATAAAACTGTCTAAAATTAAAACCAAGACAAATTGTAAAAAAGTTTAAAAATTTGTCATCTGGCCCCTGCAGTGTAGGATGTGACAAGCCTTAATTTGCATTAAAAAGTCCTGGGCCTCAGCTTTCCAAACTGCCTAATCCCCAATTTCCATCTTAAAAAGGCGAGGAAGTCATGGCTCTAGGGCAAGGAAGCCATGGCTCCAGGGCATAGCTGAATTCACTGCTTCTAGTAGCAAAGCAGGAAGTTTAAAATCCTGTGATTTATTTCAGAAAGTTGTAAAAAGTCTCTTTAACTGGCAGTTTCAATCTCATAGGAACAACCTAATACAACATGCCAGGTACAATCCTATTTGGAAATTAGGAGAAGCAGCAAAGGAGAAAATTTTGTCCCTTTTGAAATTTGGAAGAGACCCAATTTGTATCAGAAAAAGGAAAGGGTGGAAATGTGGGCACGTCTGGGGAGATGTTAGCATTACAAAATGAGCCTGGGCTTGAGCAGCCAGCTGCCCAAGACCCAGCCAGGGTGGTCAAACCTGTTTTGAGCAGGGGAGAAGGGCAGGCCTGAGGGATTTTTAGCCATTTTTTTTCTTTTTTCTTTTAGAATGCAGAGTCCCATCTCAGGCCTGTAAAAATTATTAAAGATGACCCCAAGGAAGGGTGATCAGTGTGCCGAGAGGCAAGCAACAGCTGCTTGGCAGCCCCAGTGGCCAGGGCTCGAACCTCCAGGTGGAACACCACACCCCTCCTGCATGAGCAGCATGTGTGGAGTTACCCAGCCAGCACAGCATAGGGACACACAGGGAACCAGCATGTGGGTCCAGGGACAAACACTCCCCCCCACACCTCTGAGCTGTGGTGTGAGTGTCCCAGTGGGAGTAGAGGTAGTGAGTCTAAGGCTCAAGGAAGAAGAAGAGAGGAGCCTTGCACAACTCCAGTCCCAGCACACTAGGCTTCACAGCCAACCTAGTGGAACTGGCCAGAGGGAAGCAGAGTGAATGCAGTGCTCAGTGGTGAACAAACCTAGTTATTACCCATCCAATTTCTGGGAACCTTCAGAACAGAAAGGGAAGAGTTAGCTGGACTTTTCAATATATAACCAAAAGTGAAAACCAGAAACCTAGACCATCCGGCCCTCCATAAACAATGAGAAGACAAAGAAAGCACCTGAAGGAAACAGGCAAAGGAAGCCTCCACAGCAACAAAGAAAAAGTTGAGATTTGCCTCAGAATACAAACAACAAAACAAACCCATGTGCCAAAAACACATAGAAAAAACATGGGAAAAACACAGAATAAATCCACACCAAACTCTACCAGTCCTACAATGAGATTTCCCTGGAAGCACCCCAAGACACCAATCTTAGAAGAACAATCTTAGAAATACTCAAAGAAATCAAAGAACAAAAAGGAGAGAATGACAAACTCAAGAAGGAAGCATATTAATATATAGACTTAATGTAATCTCAATTAAAATCCCCACGAGTTTCTTCCCAGACTTGGAAAAAAAATCCTTAAATTTATATGGAAAAACAAAAGACCCTGAATAGCCAAAGCACCCTGAGCAAGACGAACAAAGTGGCCAAGAAGACTCAATGGAGAAAAGACAGAGTCTTCAGCAAATGGTGTTGGCAAAACTGGATCACCACTTGTAGAAGAATAAAACTAAACCCCTACCTCTCACCCTGTACAAAAATTCAACTCCAAATGGATCAAAGATCTCAACATGAAACCCAAACTCTGAAGATGACAGAAGAAAAAGTTGGCAGCAACGTACAAGACATAGGTGTAGGAAAATACTTTCTAAATCAGACGACAGCTGTGCAGGAAATAAGGTTAACAGTTGACAAACAATCAGACAAGTGAAAAAAAACCCACAGAGTGGGAGGAAACCGTCACTGCTGATACATCTGACAGAGCATTAACTTCCAGAATATATAAACTACTCAAAAAAACAAAGAAGTAAGAAAACAAATGACTCACTCAAAAGACCAGTAAATAGCTGAACAGAGACTTCACAAGTGAGGAAATAGAGATGGCTGAGAAACATCTTAAAAATTGTTCAACATCATTAATAATTAAGGAAATGCACATTAAAACCCCTTTAAGATATAATCTCATAACAATAAGACTGGCTAGGATCAAGGAAGCAATACCAAATGCTAGAGAGGTTGTGGGGTGTTCTAGTTTGTCTTCCATTGTTGTGACAAAACACTCTGACCAACACCAACTTGGGGAGGAAAGGGTTTATTTAGCTTACATCTCCTGGGTCACAGTTCTCACTCAGGGAGCCCAAGGCAAGAACTCAGGGCAGGAACCTGGAAGCAGGAGCTGAAGCACAAGCCATGGAGGAATGCTGTTCACTGGCTTGCTCCCCTGGCTCATGCCCAGCCTGCCTTCTTATACTGTACACAACAACCTGCCACCACTCATTGTGGGCTGGGTCCTCCGACACTGCTCGACAATCAGACAATACTCCACAGATGTGGGCACAGGCCAATCCAATGGAGCCAATTCCCCAACTGAGACTCCCTCAACCCAGGGGTGTCAAGTTGACACTAATGATATCCAGCACATGGGGAAAGGGGAACACTCCTCCAACTGCTGGTGGGAATGTAACCTCGTACAACCACTATGGAAAGAAATGTGAAGAACCATTAAAAGACTCAAAATGAGCCTACCACCTGACCCAGTCATTCCACTCCTGGGTTTGTACCCACAAGACTCATCCTACCACAGAGATACATGCATAGCCATGTTTATTGCAGCTCTCTTCACAATAACAAAGTACTGGAACCAACCCAAATACCCCTCAACCAATGAGTGGATAGAGAAAATGTGGTACAGCTACACAATGGAGTTCTATGCAGCGGTAAAGAAAGATGACATCATGAACTTTGCACGTAAATGGATGGAACTAGAAGAAATTATGCTAAGTGAAGTAACACAGTCCCAGAAAAACAAAATGATGAATGGTATCCCTCATTTGTGAATGCTAGCACCAAGTACCTGGTTGTAAGGCAAACTGAGCAGCATCAATGTTATATTCTCCTTTTTCTGAAAGCAACTGTACTCTTATAATATGAATCCCTTAACAGGGTCAAGAATTAACCCACCACTTATTTTCAGACTTTATAATCTTGGTATATGGGTGGAGGGTATGTAGGCATAATTTAGATGAATATAAATTTAAAAAGAAAAAATGTGAATCCTGAAAGATGAAATGCAAATGACATATAGTTTGTTTTCAGATGACATAATTTTAGTATAGGTGTGAAGTATGCATATTTTGAAGCAATACAGATGGGAGGGAACAGCAACAGCAGAGGAACTGGGACAGGGAATTGACTGAAACAGTAAAGTTCTCCCAAGGACAATAATCTTTTGCTTTGAAAAACTTTGAAAAGACTCAGAAAAAGATACAGGGCAGGAATGGCAGGGTGCATGAACTCGGTGTGGGTGTGGGGCATGGAAGGGGAAAGGAGTCTAGATTGGACTGAGAAATGATGTATAGAATGCACAAAATTCAATAAAAATATTTTAAAAAATGACCTCAAGGCCAAGCTGTGCCTGAGGCTGGGAGTCTCATGACTGCAAGATTGATTAGTCCTGTAGCCAGCACACAACCATGAAGTTGATGGGCTTCACAGTCAAATTTAGCTGGGAAGCTGTGGCTTCCATACATAGCCTGCACATGTGAACAACCAGCAAACCCATGGCTGGAGAGGTGAAAACTCCTGAGCCACACCAGGCCAGGAAACTGCCCCACCCAAGTTGATGGCTTTGTGGACAAACCTGTGGCTGGAGAGGGGATAGCTGTAAGGTTGTAGACAGAGATTTCACAAAGCCAACTGTGCTGGATAGCTTTAGTGTCAACTTGACACACCTGGGTTGAGGGAGCCTCAATTGGGGAATTGGCTCCATTGGATTGGCCTGTGGCCACATATGTGGAGTATTGTCTTGATGGTCAAGGAGTGTGGAAGGGCCCAGCTCACAATGAGTGGTGCCTCTGGGCAGGTTGTTGTGTACTGTATAAGAAGGCAGGCTGGGCATGAGCCAGGGAAGCAAGCCAGTGAACAGCATTCCTCCATGGCTTGTGCTTCAGCTCCTGCCTCCAGGTTCCTGCCCTGAGTTCCTGCCTTAGGCTCCCTAAGTGATGAACTGTGACCAGGAGATGTAAGCTGAATAAACCCTTTCCTCCCCAAGTTGGTGTTGGTCAGAGTGTTTTGTCACAGCAATGGAAGACAAACTAGGACAGAAATTGGTACCAGAGAGTGGGGTATTGCTGTGACAGACCTGACCTTGGTGTTTTGGGGAAGGATTGTGGAGGCGTTTGGAACTTTGGGCTGGGAAGATCATTGAATGCCTAAAGATTGTTGCTGTGGAGCTTGGAGCAGTTTTGCTGAAGGAGTTGTAGAAGATGGAGGCCTGGCTTGTGAAGTTTCTAGTTTCAAAGGAGAGCAGAGATCATCAGGACTGTGTAATCTGTGGGTTCTGGTCAGCTGGGGCTGTGGAGAATCAGCTGTAAGTAACAAGAGACCAGAACCTGAAGTGAAACTTTTGTGGTACTGGGGCAATTGATGCTGGTTAGCTGGGGCTGAAAAATCAGCTGTAAGTAACAAGAGACCAGCATCACTGAGGTGAAATCTTCTGGGGAGAATATCTTCAAGGTCAGCACACAGAAGCTGTGACCCAGAAAGGGCCTGAGCCTCCATCTCGAGCCAGAAGCCGGACTTGGTAACGTGTAAGAGTCTCCTATATGGTTCCGGTGTTGAAATTTGAGGGGGTCACAGAGAGCAGCCGAGGCTTGGCACTGTGAGAGGTCAGGAAAGACCATTGGTGGAAGTGCACCTCGGTTGCTGTGAAGACCCCAGGATTGCAGGGGTCATGGAGAGAAGCTGAGGCTTTGCACCAGGAGAGGTCAGAAGAGACCATTGGTGAAGGTGCTGCCTCAGTTTCAGTAGCGACCCCAGCTTTTTGGAGATGCCGGTACCCTGGGACGACCACCAAGAGCAGCGGTAGGTGTAGAATGGAGTCGGCCTGGGCCTGCGAGATGAGTGTGCCACGGACGGCAGAGTCGGAGAGGGGGAGCTGCCGAAACCCTTTGGAGCCCAGAAGATCGTGAGTGAATCCCAGGTGTCCAGCCTTGAGCTACTTTGCTGGACTTAGGTTTTGTTTGAGAGTGCCTGATTCTTCCCTTTGAAATAAGACAGTACTTGTTTTGGATTTTACAGCAGCCCACAGTTAAGAGACTTTTAACAGACTGTGAACTTTTAAGTGTTTGGACATTTTAAGGACTGTGGGGCTTTTAAGGTTGTACTGTCTTAGGTTGTGATTAATGTTAACATCATACTTTGGGGATAAGAACTGGAAAGGTGGTGGTTTAATAGTGATGTGTTTTGTGTGTCAAGTTGACAAGGGGTCAATTGTGCTGGATAGCTTTAGTGTCAACTTGACACACCTGGGTTGAGGGAGCCTCAATTGGGGAATTGGCTCCATTGGATTGGCCTGTGGCCACATCTGTGGAGTATTGTCTTGATGGTCAAGCAGTGTGGGAGGGCCCAGCCCACAATGAGTGGTGCCACCCTGGGCAGGTTGTTGTGTACTGTATAAGAAGGCAGGCTGGGCATGAGCCAGGGAAGCAAGCCAGTGAACAGCATTCCTCCATGGCTTGTGCAACAGCTCCTGCTTCCAGGTTCCTGCCCTGAGATCCTGCCTTAGGCTCCCTAAGTGATGAACTGTGACCCAGGAGATGTAAGCTGAATAAACCCTTTCCTCCCCAAGTTGGTGTTGGTCAGAGTGTTTTGTCACAGCAATGGAAGACAAACTAGGACACCAACCAAGGCAGAAGTCCAGAGAACTAATTACCCTGGACTGTGCTCCCGCAATCTGAGAAAAGTTACTGCAATATTCTGCAATCACACCTCACCAGAGACCAGAACCAGTTCTCAGTCTTCCTAATGATACCAGTGACAGGTCCCAGTTTCCCTTGAGATGCTTCTACTGATACCAGCCACAGACCCACCTACACCTATTCCTCCATCTCCTTGCCCCACTTCCTTGTAAACTCTCTTCCTTGTGTGCCTGGGCATAAAATTGATATTTGGGGGACATTCTAAACACTGGTCATCCTAATCCTGACACAGGCAGGCCAGCCACCATACCTAAAATAAACCTGACTTCCTTTTTATCAGAGTCCTGACGTTTTCTTCTCTGTGCTGAGTCTTCCCTCAAAATGAACCTAACAATAACTCTCAAGCCACACCAGGCCAGGAAACTGTTAGTTTCCATGACCTCAACGTGTGCAAAACCCCATGGACCCAGGCTGTGAGCCTTGCAGCCACCCAGCCAATCATGGGAACCAGGCCATGTTTGCACAAAATAGAAGTTAAGGAGAAAGGTTTATAGCAAAAACCAGAGGGCGCATTGTGTGGCACTGTCCCATAGTTGCTCAACTAGAAGGAGAATCTTCCTAAAATAGATTCCCCATATCCTGATAGGATTGTGGGGTTCACGTACCTGAATTTCTCTTGGATTCCTTCAAGTCCTACATTAGAAGGAGGCAGTTATGGGAAGATATATCAGTTGCATGGTGGAACAGGCCATGGAGACAACACCAGCATGGGATCACTTCAACAGACTGGGGACACACAGGACAGTGCAGTTCTGCGTAGAAATCCAATTTATTTAATGCAACATGTCCTTTTTTGGGGGGGTCATATCATTTATACAGGCAGCATGACATAACTTCCCAGCAGCCAATCCCAGACTTTTGTATCATCACATCATCCCAACTTGTGAGCATAAACAGAGAGGTCCTGTGACCCTCACTTGTGTCTCTGGAATATGCTGGCTGGAATGTTAGCTCACACACATACCCAAGCTAAGATAAGACATGCCCACATGTTCACAGTAAAATCCCTTTGGAAAATATTCCATTAAGTCCTCATATGAGGGCAACTCTGTTAAACATGATACACATCAGCTCTCTCAAGGGCTGCTATGCAGTTACTGTGAATTACTCTAACCACTGTGCCTGTGTTAAAGTCATTTTGGTCTTCACAATTATGCAAGGAAGGTAACCGTTAGGTGTGTTGTAAAGGAAGGAACTAGGCAGAGAAAGGCCAGCTCACTTACCATGCCCTTCTAGCTGGTCAGAGCACAACTCAAGGATTCTGGCTCCATATCAGTTCAATACTGCTGTGAAAAAAAGCAATATTTATCTACAAGTGTCTATATGCCAAATAATAGCAGAGGGATCTAGCTCACTCTTTTTACAATTGGTGGTAGTAGTTTCTGAATCTTGCAAATATTTTTAAAGATAAAGACTACACCTAAGCCGGCTGTGGTGTTGAATGCATTTAATCCCAGCATGCAGGAGGCAGAGGCAGGTGGATCTCTGTGAGTTCAAGGCCAGCCTGGTCTACAGAGTGAGTTCTATGCCAGCTGGGGCTATAGGGAGACCCTGTCTCAAAAAGACAAAAAAAAAAAAAAAAGACTACACCTAGGCAATTTTGGTAACTTACTTTCAGGAAACTACATATTTTTTAAAGAAACTCCTCGGTGTTATCTCATTCAGCAGATCCACAAATCAGGGTCCATTCACATCCAGTTCCCACTGTACTACTGCTCTGTGGAATAAAACAGGAGCCCCACTCTCAAAACCACCACCCCAAAAGGACAACACTTATTGGACTCTATGGATACTAGAGATGATTCCTGCTACTTCAAACACAGGAAAGTTGAAATCACACAACCACCATCCAACCAACAAAATCTCTGCTCCTTTTCTTTGCAAATTACCATTTCTTGTTCTTGATTCTAAATAACACAATGCACGGTTTGTGACTTTTATTGTTACACATTTTTTAAAATCAAAGGTTCTTTTTATTTTTGTAATATCATTCTATACAAAACAATAGGAATGTAAATAGACAAATTTACAATTGAATGCCTGAAAAGAAAATCTATACACATTATTGTTTACAGCAATATTACATTGTAAACTAACTGATCACTGAAAAGCTCTTAATCCCTCTCTGCTGCCTCCACTTTCAGAGCATATGCTAAGATCTTACCTTGCACTGTTTACAAATTCCAAATTAAGACTGTATAACTTACATAAAACCCTTTCATGTTAACACCACAGTTTAACATCTTTGTTCAGAGCTCTGTATGAGGGTAAACAACTTTGACACATTCATCAAAGACCAGGAAATAACTTTCCAAAGTCACTGGAGCCATCTGACCAGAATACTTTATCAGTTACCCGGTAAAGACAGTGAACTCTAGATTGGTCTCATGAGCACATGGCCAAAATGCAGAGCAAACCCATCCAAGAAGTGGCAACTGGAAGTGTCAAATTCCTGTGTGAGGTCACAAGAAGTGCCCTGCTGTCTGACTTGGAAGGGCTTAGGCAGTAAGCACCAACATGTTACAAGACGATAGGGTTCAGTCTTCACTGGATTTAGCTCCATTGACCATCTAAAACATGCAAAACACTCACTATACATAAAAATAATGCAAGAAAAAAACATTCGTTAGGAGAAAATTAACTCTTCACAGAGAAACCACACAAGTGCAAGTGCACAGCCTCGCACCTGGCCAGGCAGAGGCTGCTGCTTCTCTGAAGAGCCACCGGGTGGCAGTTGACTCACGGCTGAGCAGTCTTTTGTAATGGTTCAGTTAAACAAGCTTCCAAATCAGATTCATCCTCCACTTGGCCATCCACGTGTCTGACTTTGGTGGGTGTGCCAGCATACACATGAAAGTCATCCTGTGAGCTTGTCTGGGACTCAGAGCTGCTTTCTGTGAATTCTGTCTCCATTTCCCCAAGGTCTGCAGGTTGTATTTCTTGCACACCACATTCTTCTTCAGCTGGAGGATCCCAAAAATGCAAAGCCACTTTCCAGAGCTTGATCTGCTGGTCCCACGACCGCCGGCTATACTTCTTAAACTTGTTGGGGGTCCTGGGATGGATTCCAGGTTGTCGAAGGTGTCTGGGGACCTCTTTAATATAGCGGTCATAGGCGACAGTGTTCTTTCCATAATTGATCTGCTTCTGTCTTCTCATCAGGACAATTTCATCTGTCTCCAGGTTAGCCAGGGCTGAACTTCCTGAGGACGATTTTCCCTCCCTTCCAGAGTCACTCATGAGTAGTTTCCTTTTATATCTTGCCATCTCTTGGTTAAGTTTGGTCCTCATTTCTTCTTCTTCAACTGCGCTTGCCCAGTCCGAGCATCTAGAACCGGGCTCAGGAATGGAAAAGCTCTCTGGCCATCGGTTGTCCGCAGGAAGCTCTGTGTCCAGGGTGTCCTGGGGCTTCCGGTGCCTCCCGTCCACTCTGCGCTTCCGTCCGAGGCTCCATGGGGCAGGAGAGGGCGGGCTGGAGGCCTGGTCATGGCCTTGCGGGCTCCTGGGTCTACAAGCCATGGCTTGAGCACTGCCGGAGTTCTCTTTTTACACGTTTTCTAATAATATTTTAGAAATAAAATAGAAAATAATAAAAATAAAATAAGCCATAAAACGTGATAATTACAACATGAAAAACATTTCTCAGTGGGCATAATTCATGTATTTAGGTATCTGGTTCTCAACCAACACTAATTCAACACGCTCTTCATGTCAGTGACACTGTTGGAACTTTAGACTTCACTTTCTGTGCTAGATGGCCGATATTTTTCTGTAACGCATAAGCAAAACCCTCTCTTCCCTAGACTCTGAAGAGCTGTGCAATTGACAACCCTGAAATTGTAGAGCACCTTACAGCTCTTCCCAGATGTTTACTTTCCAGAGACCCTTAGCTGCAATCTCACCTCCTCCACTGGGAACACTGAGGTCGGGGTAGGCTTGGAGCGTCCTGGAGCCGCAGTGCGCTTCTGTCCCCAGTGATGGCGACTGTCTTCACTGCCCTGTCTGGCGCAAAGTCTTCTGGGAGAAATACCACCCTGGTGCAAAGGCCTCTGGGTAAATTAGTGTCCAGGCTTCGGTGTAGTTCTGGTGCAAAGGACCCTGGGTAAAACTGTTGGGTTTTTCTGGTCTCTGGCGCAAAGGCCTCTGGGTGAAACAG
Source organism: Rhizomys pruinosus (assembly GCA_009823505.1). Taxonomy (NCBI): domain Eukaryota; kingdom Metazoa; phylum Chordata; class Mammalia; order Rodentia; family Spalacidae; genus Rhizomys; species Rhizomys pruinosus. Next base: position 4,522 of record VZQC01001587.1, on the reverse strand, counting down.
TTCATGGGTTTCGCTGGCGCTTGAGGTCTGAGGTCTCAAGACTGGAGCCTGAGTTGTCTGTGAAGCTTTATTGCTACTGTTTCAGGTGAAAGGGGTTTAAATGGAACGTTTATTGACTCACTCTCTCTCTCTCTCTTTTGTCTTTTTGAGACCAAGTCTTCCTGTACATCCCCACCCCACACCCCCACCTGCCAAATAGCCTGGAATGTACTTTGTAGATCAGGCTGGCCTTGAACTCACAGAGATCCGCCTACCCCTGCCTCCCAAGTGCTGAGCTTAAGAGCATGTGCCACCAGGCCGGCCTCAGCTAGTTTCTTCTTAATATAATTAGTCACTGAAGAGGACTATTATTTTTCTGAACTTCATGGATCTACTCTTTAGACTTTTCTGAAACTAAGGGGAGTGCTGTTCCCTTTATTGCTTTTTGAAGTAGCTCACACCTTTGCTCTGTTAGGTGCTATCATAAATATCTTTGCACATATCCAAATTAAGTTACCCCATCTCGCTAAAGACCCCTTCTTGATTGCTGAAAGGCAGTATCCCAGTTATTTAAAAATTTTTTTTTTGGTCTTTTTGACACAGGGTCTTCCTTTAGTCCCAGCTGTCCTGGAACTTGCTATGTAGACCAGGCTGGCCTTGAACTCACATATATGCCTGCCTGTGCCTCCTGAGTGCTGGGATTAAAGGTGTGTGCCACCATGCCCGGCATTTATTTTATTTTATTTTTATTTTTTTTTTGAGACAGGGTCTCCCTATAGCCCCAGCTGGCCTGGAACTCTCTCTGTAGACCAGTAGACCAGGCTGGCCTTGAACTCACAGAGATCTGCCTGTCTCTGCTAGGATTAAAGGCGTGTGCCACAATGCCCAGCTTAAAGACAGTTCTTAGCCACCATGTGGGTGCTGGGAATGGAACCCAGGTCCTCTGCAAGAGCACTCGGCACTCTTAACTGCATGGACCATCTCTCCAGCCCCTTAATGTTTTTTTTAAAGAATTACTTTTTATTTTATGCATATGACTGCTTTGCCTGCATGTATGTACATGCATCATGCGCATAACTGGTGCCCCATAGAGTCTAGAAGAGGATGGCAGAGCCCCTGGTACTGGAGTTAGCCGGTTGTGAGCTGTCATGTGAGTTCTGGGAAAGGAATCTGTGGTCCTCTGTAAGAGCAGCGAGTGCTCTTCACCTCTGAGCCTTCTCTCCAGCCCCTGATGCTCCTCTTTGGTAGCGACTTTTTGTTGGAGTATCTTTGGAGAGAGGATCAAAAGTTAATGTCAAGCTGCTGTGGTGGCCCATGCTTTTAGTTCCAGCACTCAGGAGGCAGAGACAGTTGAATCTCTATGAGGCCAGCCTGGTTACATAGCAAGTTCCAGGCCATCTGGGGCTACAGAAAGACCCTGTATCCAAAAAAGTTTGAGGCCTACATGCACTACACATTGAAACCCTATCTTAAGAAAAAAATTCAATAATTGTTCACATGCCTTCACTTGGAAAAATGCACATTTATAACAGTAATTACTGTTCACTTATGAGGAATTGTACCCTAAGTAAGAGAGAAATAATTAGCTTGTGAAAACGCTATTAAAATGACTTAATTTGCACCATCAGATGTTTTGTTGCCTGGCTTTGTGTTTTACTCCCTAGAAGAGTCTGCACTATTACTTGGGGTGATGCAGTACTGACACATGCAAGCAAGATGCCAGGAACTTTCCTATGCAATGAAATGATTCTCAAGCTCTTAAATGGTCTCAGTTGATGCTCTGCATGTGAGGGCTGAGGTTGCAACACTTCAGTCATGCTTATTAGCGTCTCTAACATTGCTGACTTTTCCAAATATGAAATTAATTTTCCAAAACTTAACACTAATGACTGCTGCTAACTTTAAGATCTATTTTTGTGTTTTAGCTGGTGTGATGTTTAAGCATTGTCAGGATGGCTAGACTTAGAATCATCTAGGAGACAGACCATCTCTTGTCCTGTGTGGGAAGACATTTCCAGATAGGTTTAAGTGGGGAGGGAAGACCCATCACGAACTTGGGTGTCACCATCCCATGGGCTTTGGTTGCAGACTGGATAAAAAGGGAAAAGGAGAACGGGAGCAGAGCACAGAGCTGCGTCTCTCTCTGCTCGCTGACTGTGCACACAGGGTGGTCAGCCGCCACCTGCCCTGTGGCCATGCCTTCCCACCACGATGCACTGAACCCTCCAACTGGGAGTCAGAAAAAAACTCTTCCAAAGTTCTTTCTTTCTCATTCTGAGACAGAGTCTCATGTCATTCAGAGCCCAGGGTGGCCTCCAACTTCCTGTGTAGCTGAGGATGACCTTAATCTTCTGATCCTCCTGCCTCTGCCTCCCAGAGTTCTGGAGACACACAGGTGTGCACTACACTCCTGGCTCTGCCTAGTTTCTTGTCAGCTGTTTGCTCACCACAGTGAAAATGTAGCTACTGCAGCTGGGTCAGTCCTCTCCCTTTTTTAATTTTATCCTTTGTAACAATTTTCTTCTCTGCCTTCATTTTGAAATTCCTCCAGAGATCATTTTGCCACTCACCATCTTCACAGTAATTGATAATTCTGCCATCTTACTCTGAAATCTGCTCAGTTGTGTTCCTTTCATTTATACAAAACTTCTGTAAATCCTGCAGTAAACTCACCAATACTTGGAAACCAAACAGTGTAATAAAGAACAAGATTTGGAGCCAATAGATCAGTGTTAAAATTCTAAAATTAAGCCAGGTGGTGGGGCACACTTTTAATCCCAACACTCTGGACACTGCATCAGGCTGATCTCTGTGATATCAAGAGCAGCCTGGACTATATAAGATATTCTATGGCAGCTGGAGCTACAGGGAGACACTGCCTCAAAAAATGTAGTCTTAGCCTTCATCCTTACTAGCTGGCTGGGACTGATTCCTTTAAATGCCATTTGGTGACACAGAAAATGAGAACACATAAGAAAGCACCCTTTATCTTAAAATGGATGGATCTTTTACTCTTCTGCTATTGTTCTCAGATTTAAATAAACTGGTGTAATTTCCTTGTTTGCTTTTTTTTATATATAACTCAAAAGTGTCACATTAAAATTGTAGCTTCCAAGAGGCCAGGCATGGTGGGCATGCCTTTAATCCTAGCAATTGGGAGGCAGAGGTGGGTGAATCTTGTGAGTTCAAGGTCAACCTGGTCTACATAGTGAGCTAAAGGCCAGCTGGGACTGAAGGGAGACCCTGTCTCAAAAGACAAAAAAATAAAATAAAATTATAGCTTCCAGAATTTGTTTGATGTACTCTAAACAAATTGCTAAAATGTCCAAACAACAAAAATATCTAGTATGAAAATTTAATTAGAATAATATTTTCTGGATTACTTAAATGGTACTGTTTTCTTCTGACCCTTTAATTTTTTTTTGAGACAGGGTCTCCCTTTAGTCCTAGCTGGCCTGGAGTTCACTGTGTAGACCAGGCTGGCCTTGAACTCATAGAGATCTGCCTGCCTCTGCCTCCCAAGTGCTAGGATTAAATGTGTGTGCCACCACACCTGGCCACTGACCCTTTAATGTTTTATTTACAGATAACTTTTAATCCACAATTTGGAATCAAAATCAATCATAAAATGAAGCCAGCAAAGCACCACTCACTAGCAACTAATTGGATATTTTTCTAGAATTACCTTAAGAAAAAGGACTAATCAATCATTTCACAATTGTCATCTAAACCAACAAAGATGCTGGAAAATCAGGTCAGGCTAAAATTGAAGCAGTCATCCTAAAATCTGCACCCCCAAGAGAACCCACTTTGTGCGCTTTGCCCGTGCTCTCTAGAAAGACAAATGAATGGAAGAAATGAGTTGGTGATTTGATGATTTTGATGATTTGAAGGCAAAGGTGGTGAGACACGTGCTGGTTCCCATACTTGGGGAGTTCTCGTGATGGTCCCAGGTTTAGTTATTTGATTGTAGAGGTGGTGAGACTCTTGCTTCCCGTGCTAGGGGTATCCCCATGATGGCTTCAGGCCTTGTGATTTGATAGATGGCTGTGCAGACATAGAAAAAAAATAATACAAAAGAAAAAAAAATAAAAAAGGAAAAAGGAAAAGGATAAAGAAAAAAAGGGAAAAAAAACAAGAGTCTCTCCTTTGAAGAGCACAGGACATGTTTCAGTCCTCTGGAAATGAATTGTGACAACACATGTGACATGTTTACCTGGGGAAAATATTAGAATGAAATTGGGTGCCCAATGTTTATTAGGAATTTGTCATATATAGTGTGCCTAGTGAGAGCGCACCACTCTCACCAGTTAGTGCTAGGAATCTTCCTGAAAACAAACTTCTCAGGTGCCAGGTTAAGGCCAACTTCATAACAGCCAGACTTTGAGGAAAACTGTGCTTAGTACTTCAAGCACTCATGGACAGAAAAGGCACTACCCATTGTAGGAAATAGGGTGAGGGACTGACCACTGACCCTGGTGTCTTCCTTTTGATGATAAGTGATGGACAAGAGATGGAAGTTTGTTTATGGCACTGGCAGAAG
>VZQC01001583.1:170369-181553 GCA_009823505.1 Rhizomys pruinosus | reverse complement strand
AAAAAAAAAAAAAAGAGCACTTACTGGTCTTGTAAACCTTGCAGGATTGGTTCACAGCATCTACATGATGACTAGGCATTACATGAACAAGTATACCTATGTACATGCAAGCAAAACACTTATACACTTATGAATAAATACAATTTTAAGTGGGCTTGATGTCTACATAGCTTTACATTTTTTGTGGTATTGGGAATTGAACCTGCAGCCTCATGCATGCTATGCAAGCGCTCTACCACTGCCCTACACCCCCAACCCTAACTCTGCACATTGAATATTCCATCTCACCAGGAATATTTTCTTTTTAATTTTTTTTTAATTTTATTTATTTCTGTATGTGTATCAATGTACTGTCTGCATGCAAGTCTGTGCACCCATGTCGTGCAATGCCACGGAGGTCAGAAGAGGGTGTCGGATTCCCCTGGAACTGGAGTTCTCCTGGAATTGGAGTTTCAGACGGTTCTCGGCCGCCATGTGGGTGCTGGGGATCGAACCCGGATCCTCTGTAAGAGCGGTTGGCGCTCTTAACCGCTAGGCCATCTCTCCAGCCCACCAGGAATATTCTTAAGACTCATTCTGCTCCCAACACCATTTCAAACCTCTTTTCTATGAACTCTCTCTGCTGACAACACTGGTTTTGGCATTTAACTATGAGTTACCAAGAACATTTCAGTGATTTCCTATGTGCTTTGACTCATAGCCAGATGGTCAACTTTTGGAGGAGTTTTCTGTAAATGTCTAGATGATATACTCTCTGGATCATACACTCGTAGCGATGGAAAATGCCCCGAAGTTCATCCACCACACATTGCATTTCCTTTCTAAAACTTTCCTGCTATGTGGTCTCCTGTCAGAGGTGAGAAACTCTTGTCTCCTTAAGGAACACATTCCATTTCCAGACAAGTACAGTTAGTTAGAGCACAAAGACATTCTCTCTTTCGTCTTGAGCCTCCCACAGCTATGGGCCCAATTCTGTCTCTCCGACCTGTATCCACCTCTCTGAGCCATTTTCCTCATGACTGCTTTCCAAACATCTCCAAATTAAGTGCTCTCTCTCTTTCCTCTCTTTTCTCTCCTCTCTCTTCTCTCTTCCCTCTTCCCTCTTCTCTTCCTCTCTCCTCTCTCTCTCTGTCTCCCTGCCTCCCTCTTAATGTGGCATAGTTATCAATTTCAATGTTGAATCTTTTAAAAAATATTTTTATTGAGCCTACTTGGAGAGTGAAGGCCAGCTATCAGAAAGTAGCTTTTCTCTGGAACTGACCATGAGCAAGAAGACCTTTACTGAGAGAGCAGTTCTGTGGTGTTCTTGGTCACACATTGGTGGAGTTTCTGAAGGGCAGTGGAGATTACTGCCAGGCACAGCACAACCTCTATGCAGACAAGTAAGCTATAGAAATTCATTACTACTCCACCAAGATGCCCCCATAAGAGTGGATAACCTGGACACAGACGTGTTGAATTGAAACCTGCAGAGCATTTGACAAGAGCTCAGACCTGGATGGGATTAACATGACACTAATGAACCGCCCTGCTCCTGTGGAAGTCACATACAAGAACATGAGATCCCTTATTACACACAATCCAACCAACGCAACCTTCAACAAATTTATAGAGGAACTTAAGAAATATTGAGTTACCACAATGGTAAGAGTATGTGAAGCAACTTATGACACTACTCTTGTGGAGAAAGAAGGCATTTGTGTTCTTGATTGGCCTTTTGATGATGGTGCACCACCATCCAACCAGATTGTTGATGACTGGTTAAGTCTGATGAAGATTATGTTTGGTGAAGAACCTGGTTGTGGCATTGCCGTCCTCTGTGCTGCAGGCCTGGGGAGAGCTCCAGTGCTGGTCGCCCTGGCATTAACTGAAGGTGGAATGAATATGAAGATGCAGTGCAATTCATAAGACAAAAGCGGCGTGGAGCTTTTAACAGCAAGCAACTTTTGTATCTGGAGAAGTACCATCCTAAAATGTGGCTGCGCTTCAAGGATTCCAATGGTCATAGAAACAAATGTTGTATTCAGTGAACTGGGGTGCCTGATGCCATGGCCTTGGAAGTGTAACTTCAGATGGGACCTCATTGGTCCTACATAGTTAGCCAACACGTTGGCTTGGTGAATAAGTCTAATGAAGCTTCTACGGGAATATTGAGAACCAGTTTTACCAGGCCACAAGCTTGACAGAATTGCAACCTCTATGTTTGGGTTATGATCGACCTATTTGGACACTTAGCAAAAGATCTTTGCTGGTCAGCAGTTAAAATGTGCTTATTAGTTCTACCAATTGACCTTCCCCCAAATCCTATGGTATCGAGTTATGTCTTCAAATGTGTTCCTGTGCCAGAATCTTATCAATAAATAAGGGAATCTCCCACCTTCATACCAGTAAAAAAAAANCATCCCCATGCCTCGCACTCCCAGCTGCACCTGGTCTTGGGATACATATGAGGCAGGATGTTAACTGAAGTGGGAAGACTTAATCTATACAACTTCTAGAAGGGTGGCACTCTATAAATGCTACTCTTTTGGCATCACCCATGTTCCTGTAACTTAGTGTAACTCATTAAGTTCACACTGCTAGATTTGGACTGAATTGTTCTTCTGCTCTGTCAGTACCCCATCTAGGGTTCACATCTCCCCAGGAAAAGTTAACATCTCAACTCCTTTTTTAACTTTTTATTTATTTCTGTATGTGTATGAATGTACTGTCTGCATGCAAGTGTGTGCACCCGTGTCGTGCAATGCCGCAGAGGTCAGAAGAGGGCGTCGGATTCCTCCTGGAACTGGAGTTCTCCTGGAATTGGAGTTTCAGACGGTTCTTGGCTGCCATGTGGGTGCTGGGGATCGAACCCAGGTCCTCTGTAAGAGCGGTCGGCGCTCTTAACCGCTAGGCCATCTCTCCAGCCCCCAGCTTTGTTTTCTGGGTTCCCTGCTAAGTAATCACTTAAAAAATACTTTATTATTTTTATTTTACATGTATGCATGTATTACCTGCATGCATGAAAGTGGACCCATGTCATGCAATGCCCGTGGAGGCCATTAAGAGGGCACTGGATTCCCCTAGAACTGGAGTTACGGATGGTTATTAGGTGTTATGTGGGTGCAGTAAATCAAATCCTAGTCCTCTACAACAGCAGCCAGTGTTCTTAACTGCTGAGCAATCATTTTTTACTAAGTTTTGATATTCAGTTTTCCTTTTCAGATTGTTAATTCAATTTCTGTCTCCAGACTGGATTCTGACAAAGACAGATCTTTCCTTTCTTGTCACAATCTACAAATGTTCCAGTCTCTTCCAGAAATGTTGCTAGGGAATTGTGGCATAGCAAAAACTTGGACCTCCCTTATTTCTTCTCAGGCAGTGCTTTAATTTAGTGCCACCTCCATCAAACCACAGAACCCTGGCCAAGCATTTGTGAATTTACTACTTTTTTGTGTGTCTTTTTGAGACAGGGTCCCCCTGCAACCCAGCTGTCCTGGAACTCACTATGTAGACCAGACTGGCCTTGAACTCACAGAGATCCGCCTGCCTCTGGGATTAAAGGTGTGCACCACCATGCCCAGCTTTGAATTTACTACTTTTTTTTTTGGTCTTTTTGAGACAGGGTCTCCCTGTAGTCCCAGCTGTCCTGGAACTCACTCTGTAGACCAGGCTGGCCTTGAACTCACAAAGATCCGCCTGGCTCTGCCTCCCAAGTGCTAGGATTAAAGGCGTGCGCCACCACGCCAGGCTGAATTTACTACTTCTTAAAGATGGGCTGAGGACTAGACACAGAGATCATAGGTGTGATGGACAGCTTTAGTTGTAAACTGGACACACCTGGGTAGAGGAAGCCTCAACTGAGGAAATCTCTCTACTGGATTGGCCTGTGGCCATGTCTGTAGGGCCACCCCTGGTCTCGTGCTGCATAAGAAAGCAGGCTGAGCATGCGCCAGGAGAGTAAGCCCTGTACCTCCAAAGATCTATGCTCCAGGTTCTACCCTGAGTTCCTGCCCTGGCTTGCCTAGATGATGGACTGTGCTGTAAGACAAATAAACCCTTTTCTCCCCAAGTTGGTTTTGGTCAGTGTTTTTATTACAGCAATAAGAAAGAAACTAAGATATAAGGATACAGGGTTGTCTTTCCAATCTTGTTGTCTCTCTCGCAATTTTTAAAAATGTTTTTTATAAGTTTCAAAGCAGTTTTCTTGAACCTCTGAGTCAGCCACATCAAGATTCATTTTTTTTATTAATTTTTTTATTTTTTATTTCTGTATGTGTACGAATGTACTGTCTGCATGCGAGTCTGTGCACCCGTGTCGTGCAATGCCGCGGAGTTCAGAAGTGGGTGTCGGATTCCCCTGGAGCTGGAGTTCTCCTGGAATTGGAGTTTCAGACGGTTCTCGGCCGCCATGTGGGTGCTGGGGATCGAACCCGGGTCCTCTGTAAGAGCAGTCGGCACTCTTAACCGCTAGGCCATCTCTCCAGCCCCGTATGTATCCATTCTTTCAAGAAAATGCTTTTCCCCAGAATGCAATTCAGGCAAAACCAACTTTCATAGTGTTATCTACATGGGGTTCAAGACTGCAATAAATCTCCACTAGATTTGTCAATCTCCTTCAGACATTTTCCTATTCCGTCTTGAGACTTCTTTGTTTTTTAATTGACATTTATTGATCAACTATTCTATGAACTATAAATTAGATATCTAGTATAAGAATACAAAAAAGGTCAAGCTCGAAATAAGAATTTAGTGTGGAAGCTGTAGGAATAGATTTTAAAAAAAACTATAGACAGATGGGATAGGAATGTTTAGCAAGGGAAGAAAAGAGAGAAAAGTAGTTTCTTAAAAAAGTGTAAGGATGGGGCTGAAGTGATGGCTCAGTGGTTAAGAGCACTGACTGCTCTTGCAGAGGATTCAGGCTCGATTCCCAGCACCCACATGGCAGCTAAGAACCGTCTTTAAGTTGGACGTGGTGGTGCATGCCTGTAATCCTAGCACTCTGGAGGTAGAGGCAGGCAGATCTCCATGAGTTCAAGGCCAGCCTGCTCTACAGAGTGAGTTCCAGGCCAGCTGGGTCTATAGGGAGACACTGCCTCAAAAAAAAAAAGTGTAAGGATAAAATGCTAGAGAACAAAACTTGAAGGAGAGAATAATTGTCAAGTGCTACAGAAAAGAGAAGAAAAGAGGCTGGAGAGATGGCTCAGCAATAAAGAGCACTGGCTGCTCTTGCACAGGACCTGGGGTCGATTCCCAGTACCCACATGGTGGCTAATAACCATCTGTAATTCCAATTCCAGGAGATCCAACACCCTCTTCTGACCTCTGTGAGCAATGCATGACATGGGTGCACTTGCACACATTCAGGACATACACTCATACATATAGAATAAAAATAACAAATAAATAAAATAAAACTAAGCTCAACATTTCCCTCAGCTATGATTTATATTGGTCAGTTTCAGTTCTTTGTTTCAGCTTATGGAAATCCTTTATCTAATTCTATCATCCAAATACATTAATTATTCTCCTGGTTTTATGTCATCCATAAATTTCATTAACTTATCACTATCATTTCCATCCAAGTTATCAATAAAGTTGAGTCCCATGCATTCAGGCACAAGCTGGGTAGAAAATGGAAGACATGGCTAGGTCTGAGGCCAATAACAGTTGTCAAAATGCTGACCCTAGGGGCTGGAGAGATGGCCTAGCGGTTAAGAGCACCGACTGCTCTTACAGAGGACCCGGGTTCGATCCCCAGCACCCACATGGCGGCCGAGAGCCGTCTGAAACTCCAATTCCAGGAGAACTCCAGCTCCAGGGGAATCCGAGACCCTCTTCTGACCTCCGNAATCCCACAGAGTGGGAGGAAACCTTCACTGCAGATACATCTGACAAAGCATTGATTTCCAGAATATATAAACTACTCAAAAAACAAAGAAAAAAGAAAACAAACGACCCGCTCAATAGATGGAGCAAAGAACTGAACAGAGACTTCACAAGCGAGGAATTAGAGATGTCTGAGAAACACCTCAAGAACTGCTCAACATCACTAATCATTAAGGAAATGCAAATCAAAACCACTTTAAGATATCATCTTACTCCAGTAAGACTGGCTAGGATCAAGAAAACAAATGATACCAAGTGCTGGAGAGGTTGTGGGGAAAGGGGAACACTCATCCACTGCTGGTGGGAATGTAAACTCGTACAGCCACTATGGAAAGCAGTGTGGAGAACCCTTGGAAGACTTGGAATGAACTTGCCACCCGACCCAGCCATACCACTCCTGGGCATGTACCCTCAAGACTCATCCCACCACAGAGATATGTGCACGGCCATGTTTATTTCAGCTCTCTTCACAATAGAAAGGAGCTGGAACCAACCCAAATGCCCCTCAACTGATGACTGGATAGAGAAAAAGTGGTACATCTACACAATGGAGTTCTATGCAGCATTAAAGAAAGACAACATCATGACCTTTGCAGGAAAATGGCTGGATTTAGAGGACATCATGCTTAGTGAAGTAACACAGTCCCAGAAAAACAAATGATGAATGGTATTGCTCATCTGTGGATGCTAGTGCCAATAACCTAGTTGTAAGTGTTTCTTGTGCACGGACCCTTGAGCTTTTGTCCAAAGCAGTTGGGAGTGATGCATATTGGAAACAATAGCAATAACAACAACAACAACAACAACAACAAGAGAAAGACTACATCGAAGAGCTGACTGAAACAGTGAACTTCTGCTCAAAACAGTCAAATTCCTCATGGAAAATATTGAGAAAGACTGAGAAAGAGATGAAAAACATGTTTGGTAGAATGCATGAGCTCTGGTGGGGTGGGAGAATGGGGGGGGACATGGGTCTAGATAAAAAAAAAAGTGATGACATTTCAATTGTTAAAAAAAAAAGGATGCTTAGGTTAAATGTTAGAGAAAAGACCTTTAATAATTTACCTGAATTATTTCTATATTTCAGTGAAGTAGTATGTGATATTTTCATAGTCAACTTTATTACATAGAAAGTTTTGTATTAACATTTTTGAAGCTTTTTTAATATTTTATTTATTTATTTATTTATTTATTTATTTATTTATTTATTTATTTGGTCTTTTTGAGACAGGGTCTCCCTGTAGCTCGGGCCGTCCCGGAACTCACACTGTAGACCAGGCTGGCTTCAAACCCACAGAGATCCACATGCCTCTGCCTCCCAAGTGCTAGGATTAAAGGCATGCACCATCATGCCCGGCATTTATTTCTGTATGTGTATCAATGTACTGTCTGCATGCAAGTTTGTGCACCCATGTCGTGCAATGCCGCGGAGGTCAGAAGAGGGTGTCGAATTCCCCTGGAACTGGAGTTCTCCTGGAATTGGAGTTTTCAGATGGTTCTTGGCCGCCATGTGGGTTCTGGGGATCGAACCTGGGTCCTCTGTAAGAGTGGTCGGTGCTCTTAACCGCTAGGCCATCTCTCCAGCCCCTTTTCTTTTTATGTATAAGAATGCACTGTGTGCATGTAGGTCTGTGCACCTGTGTCGTGCAATACCACGGAGGTCAGAAGAGGGCATTGGATTACCCTGGAACTGGAGTCCAAGACAGTTCTCAGCTGCCATGTGGGTGCTGGGGATCGATCCCGGGTCCTCTGCAAGAGCAGTCGGCACTCTTAACAGCTAGGCCATCTCTCCAGCCCACATTATTGAAGCTTTTTATGAGGAAAATTCTGTAGATTCATCTGACTCTCCTCTAAACCCATTTCATCTGATGTGTCAAAGATTTTGATGATAGTTTAAGGCAATTGTTTATGCAGATTTGAAAGCATGTTTTGTTTAATAGCAATGTTTCATTAATGTAAATTGTTCCATGAATAACTTGGTGTAATCGGGTAATTCTGCACTGTAAATGTGAATTCTATTGGAGGAGTATCAATGCATTTTCATGTGATGTATGTTTGATTGATGTATTTGGGCTAGGGTTAGGTGTTAGCGTTAGGGTAGGTTTGGGTTAGGATTAAGGTTAAGTTTAGGGTTAGGTGAATGCGCTTCCATGAAAGACAAATTTTGTGCTATCGCACACATGTGCAGATGCCAGTAAGTAGAGCATAGTGGTCCTGGAGCCTGGAAGAGAGTGGAATACAGTGGAGAGGAAAGCAGTGTGGTGGAGATGTTTGATGGAGCACCGTGTGTCACTCAAGGAGGAATTCCAAGACAGAGTCACCTAGGAGACCGGAAGAGCCAAAAAAAAAAAAAAAAAACAAAAAGCCAGGCACCAGCTGTAGCCACAGAGGGAGTCTTGGCCAGCACCTTGGCTTTCTTGGGAGCCTTTGGCACTGAGGTCCCTGTGAACCTAGACCTAATTGGAGGACGGGTCAGCTGAGCTAGTGGCAGTCAGCGTGCTAGCAGCCATAAATCTGAACCAGTGTTGCCAGAAAAGGGAACTCTCAAATAGGCGAAGACAAGAGACTGTGGCGTCTGGCTGGCCAATCCCAATTCTGCTACGCTTCACTATCCATTTTTAAAAATAATACTCTTTGATAATAGCGCAGGCTCAGTAGGATCGAAAGGTTATCCTTGGACAAACTGTCAGCCCATGAAAGGCCACAGCCAGAATTGACCAGAGTCAAGTCACAGCTCCAGAGAGAGTGGAACTGTTATACCTCTCATCCACTGTGCCCCTTTTCTAAACCAAAGGAACAATCTGTGGAGAGGAGGTGTTGTTGAATGTAAGGGCTGCATTTGGGGTGGATGGTGAAACTACCGCAATGTAGTCTGGACCCTAATTTGATCAACTTGATTGAACACAACACCCTTTCACCCCCACTGGATGGTGGGGCTGTAGTTGTTTGGCACAAACGCCTGCAGATAGGTTTTGCATTAAGGATTCTTGTACTCATGGATTTACTTTAGCTAAAAATGAAAAAAAACAAAAACTGAGAGAAAGATGCCAGACAGTTAGGGCATAATGCTGACTCTGGGATGGGGTGGGGGTGGGGTGGAGGGAAATAGGGAAATCAGCCTGAACTGAATTGGAAAAAATGTATGAACTGCACAACGCATCAATAAAAATTAATTACACAAAATACTTTACTGAGTTGTTTATGTATTTCAGAAATATTTTTTCAGTTCATTTAGACACATTTCCCTTTCCTTCCCCCCACCCACCCAATCCCAGATCATGCATTCTGCCCTACATGTCAAAGTCCTGTCTTGTGTCTTTTCCTCAGTCTTTTTAAAAATTTTTCTCTGCAAAGGTTCATTGCTTTGGGCAGGACTTTCACTATTACCAGTCCATTCTTTGACCCAGTCCATATGTGGTTGTGGTTCCCTCCCCATCCTTGGCCTCCAAAATATGCCTCTATAACGCCTATGTACCAGAGTTATGACCTCCAAGAATAAACTGTTATTGTTAACTTGATNGGCAGTGTTTACCCCACTAGTTTTCATTTCCACTCCATCCCCAAATGAAGGCATTAAACTGGGTGTGGGGACTTCTACCTGCCTTCCCAGCACTCAAGAGGTTGAAACAGGAGAATTGTTCTGAACTCAAGGCCAGACCGGATTCCATAGTGAGTTTTAGGCCATTCTGGGCTGCAAGTGTGAGACCCTGTGTCCCAAAAGAAAAAAAAATCGTTGCTTGGGAGACAGAGGCAGGCAGAGCTCTGTGAGTTCAAGCCTAGCCTGATCTACATAGTGAGTTTTATGACAGCCAGGGATGCATAGGGTGAGTCTGTCTCAAACAAAACAAAACAAGGTGGGGTTTTTTTTGTTGTTTTTTCGTGTGTTTTTTTTTTTGTCTTTTTGAGACGGGGCATCCCCCTAGCCCCAGCTGGCCTTGAACTTGCTATGTAAACCAGGCTGGCCTTGAACTCACAAAGATCCACCTGCCTCTACCTCCCAAGTGCTAGGGTTAAAGTCATATAGGGGCTGGAGAGGTGGCTCAGTGGTTAAGAGCTCTTGCAGAGGACCTGGGTTCAATTCCCAGCACCTACGTGGCAGCTAACAAACATCTGTAATTCCAGTTGCAGGGGATCTGACAATCCTTTTCTGACCTCCCTGGGCATTGCATGACATGGGTGCACTTACATATATGCAGGCAATACAGTCATACACATAAAATAAAAATAATAAACAAGGGGCGGCTCAGTGGTTGGGAGCACTTACTGCTCTTGCAGAGGACCTGGGTTCGATTACCAGGATCCACATGGTGACTAACAACTGTCCATAACTCCAATTCCAGGGGATCTGACTCCTTGTCTGACCTCCTTAGGCATTGCATGACGTGGGTACACTAACACACATGCAGACAATACACTCATACACATAAAATAAAAATAATTTTAAAATAATAAAATATTTTCAAGTTAGTCTATAAAGACACCCAGGGTCAATGAGATGGCCTAGCAGGTAAAGATATTTGCCAACTAGTCTGAAGACTTGAGTTCAATTTCTGGAAGCTACATGGTGGAGGAGAGAACAGACTCCCATAGGCTGCCCTTGTAAGAGAGACCCACAGTGACTCCATTTTGATTATAGCCACCATTTTAAGCAGTTACTGGAATCTGCCCAATTTGGTGGTGGGGGGCGAAGGTCAGTTGCTCAAGGTTTATTGGCAACTGACCTTTTCAGGGAGAGGTCAGTTGCTAAAGCCTCAAGAACAGCTAATAAAATTTAAACTTGTTTAAGATAACTGTTGGTATGTGAAGGGAGGTGGACTGACTCAACATTTCCTCATTCCAGTGCTAGGATTGTGTCTAAAGATAACTGTTGGGGGGGCTGGAGAGATGGCCTAGCGGTTAAGAGCGCCGACCGCTCTTACAGAGGACGCGGGTTCGATCCCCAGCACCCACATGGCGGCTGAGAACCGTCTGAAACTCCAGTTCCAGGAGAACTCCAGTTCCAGGGGAATCCGAGACCCTCTTCTGACCTCCGCGGCATTGCACGACACGGGTGCACAGACTTGCATGCAGACAGTACATTCATACACATACAGAAATAAATAAAATTAAAAATAAAATAAAATAAAATAAAAATAAGAATACCGGGGGTATGTGGGTGGGACAGGGTGGGCTGACCATAAGTAACCATGATCCGTAACTACACTGCTATTATCCAATGAGGCTAGAATTTACTCCAAACCCCACTAAAATTCCTCTAGACCCCTGCATAAAAATGGCCTGTGAGCCAAGTTATCGGGGTTGAAGCCTTTTCCAGCT
>VZQC01001583.1:148704-169254 GCA_009823505.1 Rhizomys pruinosus | reverse complement strand
GATTTATACAGTCCGGCATGGTGGTGCATGCCTTTAATCCTAGCACTTGGGAGGCAGAGGCAGGCGGATCTTTGTGAGTTCAAGGCCAGCCTGGTCTACAGAGTGAGTTCCAGGACAGCTGGGGCTATAGGGAGACCCTGTCTCGAAAAGACAAAAACAAAAAACAAAAAACAAAAATAACGACTTATGCATGCCTTCAATCCCAGGGCATCTCTGTGAGTTTGAGGCCAGTCTGGTCTACATAGTGATTTTTGGGCCAGCTGGGGCTCCAGCAAGACCCTGTCTTAAAAAAAAAAAAAATTTTTTTTTTTAGTTACATGTATGTGTAGAGTTTAACACCATGTGTGCAGGTAGGTCAGAGGGTTACACGTAGTTATGAGCTGTGTAATGTGGGTGCTGGGAACTGAACCCAGGCCTCTGCAAGATCAGCACCAGCTTTAGCCACTGAATCATTTCTCCAGCTCCCTGGCTCTGTATCTCTTATCTAACTCCTGCCAAATCATGTCAGCTCTGCCCCACGTGGACTGTCTGTCCTCTCTGTTTCCACAGCCACCAGAAGGACCCACCATAAGGTCTTCTCTTATACCTAGCCTCCAGAGAAATGAACATGCCAAGAACACCTGATGGGCAAAATGGTTTTATTATTTCTGCCTAGGAGAAGAATTCCAGCAGGGGCAGGGATACAAGGCCTACCTGGGCCTGCTCCCTGGCAGCAGCCCCAGGACTGGTAGCTGGGACTCAGGTGTCGGAGCTGTCCAATGGTGAGTGGGAGCTGCTGAAGAGGTGTACTCTGGCCTGACAGGGCACTGGCTTCAGCAGGAGACTCCCAGCCTCACCGATGCCGCTTTCGGATGCTCTGTAGCTCCTGGGAGATGGTGCTGAAGCTGGGCCGCTGTCCAGGCTCATAGACCCAGCACTGCTCCATGAGCCTGAACACAGCATCAGGGCACAGGTCTGGGCAGGGCAGACGCCCCCCTGGGAGGACAAGCACAGCACACCAAATATGAGAAGGGAGCCCCCAGAGTCAGAGTGTTTAAGGTGTACTGCCCCTAAAGAGCAACTATAGTCTACTAAGGACTCTAAGACAAGGGTCTGGGTTCTAATCTCTAACCAACCATGTGCTGTGTTACATTTGCAAATTCAGCTTTTCCATCAAGAGGCCTATTAATCTCCCCTTTACATGTAATGAAGGGTAAACAAAATAACACACAGCCCAATAGAAACAGGTTCACCACTCATGGTCACCACAGACCGTTCTTACTGGACCCCAGGAGCCAGTGGGAGGTATGGAGGAAGAAACATCCATCTGGGGTATGGGGTCGGGGCTTGGCGGCACTGAGGTACCATCATGTGGGGGTGGCCTTACCCTTTTCTACAAACTCCCGTGTCTGCTGATTGCTGAGGTTGGGATAGGGTGAGGCCCCCAAGCTGAAGGTCTCCCAGAGCAAGATGCCGAAGCTCCACACATCACTCTCTGAGGAATAGCGGCCTGCAGAAGAGGCAAGGCCCAGAGTCCACCCATGCCCAGCCTCCAGCCTTGCAGCCCAGGGTGGGTGAGGGTCAAGTACCATAGTTAAGGGCCTCAGGGGCAGTCCACTTCACAGGCACTTGTCTCAGGCCTCCTGAGGCTGCATAGACCCCGTCAGCTTCTTCTCGGGACATCCCAAAGTCACTGATCTTCAGGACATTCTTCTCTGTCACCAGACAATTCCGAGCAGCCAAATCTCTGGGTGAAGCAAGTAGAAGTTAGTCCTTCAAAACTGGGCGTGGTGGCACATGCCTTTAATCCCAGCACTCAGGAGGCAGAGGCAGGCGGATCTCTGTGAGTTCAAGGCCAGCCTGGTCTACAGACTGAGTTCCAGGCCAGCTGGGGCTATTGGGAGACCCTGTCTCAAAAAAGACACACACACACACACACACACACACACACACACACACACACAAAGAAGTTAGTCCTTCAGCCAAGACAAAGCTTTGAACACAATCTGCTCCTTGGGGCTGAAGAGACTGCTCAGCAGGCAAAATACCTACTCTGCAAACATAAACCTGAGGAGCTGAGTTCAGATCTGCAGCCCCTACACCACAGGAAAGGACAGACGGATCCCTGGAGGTCATTGGCCAGTAAGTTTACTCACATCCATGAGCTCCAGGGACCTTAAAAAAATAAGGTGGTGGGGCTGGAAAGATGGCTCAGCAGTTAAGAGCACTGGCTGCTCTTGCAGAGGACCCAGGTTCTGTTCCTAGCACCAATATGGCAGCTGACAACTGTCTATAACTCCAGTTCCAGAGGATCCAACACCTTCTTCTGACCTCTATGGGCATTGCATGAAATATGTGCACTTACATAACATGGAGGCAATATACTCATACACATAAAAACATAAATAATGAATAAAACATTAAAAATAAGTAAGTAAAAAAATAAGGTGGTGAGAAATCAAGAAAGGGGGTTGGAGGGATGGCTCAGTGGTTAAAAGCACTGGCTGATCTTGCATAGGACCCAGGTTCTGTTCCCAGCACCCACATGGTGGCTAACAACTATCTATAACTCCACTTCCAGGGGATGCAACTCTTCTGACCTTCACGGGCACTGCATGACACAGGTACACTTACAAACATGTGGGCAGAACAGTCACACACGTTGAATAAATAAATGAAAAATAAATAAATAATAGAAAAAAATTTTATTATTTATTTTTGTATGTGTATGAATGTACTGTCTGCATGTAGGTCTGTGCACCCGTGTCGTGCAAAGCCGCGGAGGTCAGAAGAGGGTGTTGGATTCCCCTGGAACTGGAGTTCTCCTGGAATTGGAGTTACAGATGCTTCTCAGCCGCCATGTGGGTGCTGGGGATCAAACACGGGTCCTCTGCAAGAGCGGTCGGTGCTCTTAACTGCTAGGCCATCCCTCCAGCCCATAAATAAATAATTTTTAAAAATCAAGAAAGACACCTGACATTGACCTCTGGTCTCCATAAGCATGTGCACACACATACATCATACAAATGCACAACAAACACACAGTACTAGAGATCAATTCCACCTGGGGAGATAATGCCTATTAGTGGGGGGGGGCATGGAGACAGCACCCACTGTGGAAGGGCTGCCAGGACCCACATCCCACTCACCGGTGGATACAACACTTGCTCTCCAAGTACTCCATGCCTGAGGCAGCGTCCCCTACCATCTGCAACAGAGTCTTCACCCTTAGGCGGGCTCCCTCAGTCCGCAAGAAGGTCAAGAAGTCGCCCCCTGGAGGTGAGGGCAGCTTTGAGCCTTGGTGTGGGGAGGACCTGGCAAGCTGGATCCGAATACCCAGGAGAGCACACCTCTGCCCGCCCAGCACTTTTGATGACCTTGTACCAGTTCCATGACGATGTAGATGGGTTGTTTCTGTGTGCAGACACCGATGAGACGCACAATATTGGGGTGACTGTACTGCTTCAGGATCCTGTGGGACACTGTTGCTTAAGGTGTGTAGTTTGTGCTCAAAACCCTCTGCACCCGTCATCTGCCCCTTGCCTCCTGTGAGGAGCCCCAGAGAAGGCAGATGGCCACTGGAGAGAAGAGCTGGGCCTTGGAGGCCAGCATCCTGGATAAGTGGCCTCAGGTGGGCCCTGATCGATCCCCTTGTTAATGTATGCTACCTGACTATGAGGGGGCCCAGAGGGTTAAATGATACCACAGTAGTCAGGCACTTCATGCCAGGCCGCACACAAAGGAACCCACCCATACGTGAACTTTCTCTTCACCCTTATCACTTACCTTGCTTCTTGCAGAAACTTGGCCTTGAGGTCAGGCGGGAGCGTCTCTCTACAAGACTTCACCGCCACAGGGGTGTTGTCAGATCGCAGGCGGCCACTGAACACTTCACCAAAGTTCCCCTGAAACAGCCTTGGGCTCAAACAGCTTCTCAACACTGCAGTCCTTAAGGGGACAGCCTATCTTGTCCCCAACCCTCTCGTGCTGACTTGTCATTCTGACTCTAGGATTTTCCCCCTAGTGGGGACACAAAGGATGGTTGTGGAAAGCTGCCTACGACATGCCACATTCTCTGAGAAGTGACAACGAAAAGTCAGAAATCATTTTTCTCTGGGCTGGAAAAGTGTTCTTATTTTTAAGAAAGTGACAGGTATTTTGTAGCTTATATTAACAGAAGTGCTTGACAAGATCTTGCCCCTGACAAGGTCTTGCCCCTGAAAGGGGGCAAGAGTTGGGGGTAGGGTGCTGGTTTCTTAGGGTCTAAGGGCTTGGGTACTCTGTTTTTTTGGCAAGGAGTCAGGTGTACAAGCTGGGAATCAAAGCAAGGCAGGGAGCCCCTCCAGAACCGTAACACCAAAGCTGAACTTGGGGGGTGCTTGGAGAAAGCAAGTGTGCGGGTGTGTGTGTGCATGTATGTGTGTGTGTGTACGCGCATGTGTGCATGTGTGTGTGTGTGTGTGTGTGTGTGTGTGTGTGTAGGGGTAACAGGTAGAACCCTAGAGTCTCAAAGGTGGCAGAGGTGAGCTTACCCGTCCAATCTGCTCACCCAACACCAGGTCCTCGTGGTTTAGCACCCACTTGTCCTGGGAAGAAGTTAGGGGTTCAGAAGTAAGCAATAGAAGGGGTGCTGGGCCCAGGGAAGGCTAACAGCTCTCCTGACACTGTCTTGGAGCCAGTGTGTCACACTGGCTAACAGTGCTGGTCACATGACGATGACACTCAAGACAACTTAGGGACCAGACTGAGACTAGCCTGGCATATACAGCCTATGGATGGGAGTCCTTGACATTCCAACCCTAGAAGGAAGCTGGCCACCTTGTGGGTGAGGCTCACTTTATATTTCGTATGTATCCTGGGGAGGGGGAGGGCTGACCTATGGTTCCCAAGCTCCAGAAAAGGCCAGGGTGGCCACAGGCTCACCTTGGGTACTGCCCTGTACAAGACAACACCACTCTTCTTGGTAAGGGGCTGCTGGGAGCACAGCAGGTGGTCGATGAGCAAGGGGATGCTGGGAAAGCCGTCCCCTTCCAGTCGGTACAGGTTCTGTGGGGCCGGAGGGATGAGGTCAGCAGCCTTGGCTGCTGAGGAGGCCTGAGCCCTGGGAGAGGACAGGGAGAGCCGCAGAAAGCAAACGGACTGCCTGTCAAAGGCATTAGAGAGTAGTGTGTGGCACCTGCTGCCTTTTTTTTTTTTCTTTTTTTTGTTTACCATTTAATACTTATCTATTTAATTTTATTTATTTCTGTATGTGTATGAATGTACTGTCTGCATGCAGGTTTGTGCACCCGTGTCGTGCAATGCCGCGGAGGTCAGAAGAGGGTCTCGGATTCCCCTGGAACTGGAGCTCTCCTGGAATTGGAGTTTCAGACGGTTTTCGGCCGCCATGTGGGTGCTGGGGATCGAACCCGGGTCCTCTGTAAGAGCGGTCGGAGCTCTTAACCGCTAGGTCATCTCTCCAGCCCAATACTTATCTAAAGACACTTCTCCTTCATACATTTCAGGATTTTCCAAGTTGTATATAACACAAACATTTTCAAATAGTCACATGCTGTATCTCTTAGTGAAGTTTTGATATATCTTAGATATTTGTGTTATTAATCCACACTGTGAAGTCTTTGACAGTGAATAAATAGGGGAGGGCAGGGCAGGGCAGGGCACAGGGATGTAGGAATTCTCTGTGGCTCCTTCCAACTGGGTTAAAGAGGTGGCACCTAAGATGCAGCAGACTACTCCCTATGCCCTCAAGGCCTCTCTCCTGAGAGGGGGACAGGAAGGGAGGAGAGGGGCCCAGAAGGCTCAGGTTCCCAGCCCTACTCACATCCAAGTACTGGATGATGAAATGCCGGGGCTGGCCATCCCACAGCACGGAGAGCACATACTCCTGCTTCCCCTGGCTCTCCCGAACCAGAAAGTCCCCGGAGTGTGTCAGCAGCTCAGCCACCTCTGCCCGTGGTATGGCCCCATGGTACCACAGCTGCTCGTACAAAGGCTTCTGCACCTCAGGAACAAGCTGCAGTGGCGGGGGGATCTGGGAAGGGTGGAAGGGTCATCAGGCTGGCTCATTGGGGGAGACCACTGGGCTAATGCGGGGCTCTTCCTGTCCCATGGTCCTCATTCTTATAGCTATTGAAGTGACACTAGATGACACGAGAGCCATCTGCAGCCTTGGAGCTGGCAGGGGCCTGACACGAGCTCACTCTGGGCAAAGCTGGGATAGGAGTCTAGGTTGGTAGATCCCAACCAAGCTAGTATCTTTTCCTCAGAGCCATGGACCACTCCACCCCTCCCAAAGCAGGCAGAGCCATGGGGTAGCCAAAGCTGCAGGCCCCTGCAGCATACAGGGGTGGTAGGAAAGAGGGGATACTGGCAGGGCTTGGAGGCATCTGCAGCTTGGAATCCCAGGGAAGAAAAGGATACCCCCAATGAAAACAGCCTGGGAGGGGCCTCTTTTCTAGGGCACCCCTGTATATTCAACCCAATACATCAAGGAGGAAATCTGGGGGTCATGTTTGAGAGCCGTAGCCTGGCCTACTCAGATGGGCAGAGGTAGAGGCCCAGCGTGGGCACCACTCACAGAGAACTTGGGGCGGAAGATTCCAGAGAAGTGGCTCTTAAGGATCTCCAACGTGGGTGTCCTTCCCCCCTCTCGCTCCTGCTCCTGAGGCCAGGGACAGACGTCAGCGGGTGGCCAGGCTTGGGGAGGGGGAGGGCAAAAATGAGGAGCACAGCCCCTGCGGGCAAGCATGGCTGGCAAGGGAGGGCAGCAGGGAGCAGAGTGTCTCACCGCGGAGGAGGTGGAGTGGCGGTCGTCCTGAAGGAGGGAAACGGCCGGGGGCTCACTAGAGCCTAGCTGCTCCAGCTTGCTCTGCAGCAGTTCTCTCTGGGCCTGCAGCTTGTCCTGACTGCACAGAGCTACCTGAAGGCCCCGTATGGCCTCTTGCAGCATCTGCTTCTTACTTAGAAGCTGTATCCTACAGGCATGAGCAGGGGAGGGAAGGGCAGAGACGCTCAGTCTGTAGTACGCATGGACCACAGAGGGGGCCAGGAGGCGTGGCAGGTGGGGCTGCTCACCGGTCCCGGGGGTGTGTGTTCTGCTCCTCGTGCTGGAGCTCACGCTGCAGCTCACTAACCACCTCCTGCCGGCTCAGCACCACCTTGGTGGCTACAGCCAGCTCATCTGTCACAGAGGTCAGCCTGCATCCAAGAGCAGGACAGTGAAAGCCGTGCCCCCACGAGCACCCCTGGAGAGCCAAAGGCTCCCTGCCCGCATCTACACACAAGGTCTGCTGGGAGCCCGCCCTGGCCTAGGTGCCAAGCCACCACACACGTGTGTTGCACGCTCTCCAAAGTCAGCTCGTTTAGCTGCAGTTCTCCAGGCTCCAGCTGTTCACTCTCCTCAAGAAGTGACTCATCAAAGGTGATACAAGGTGGGACATCAGGGGCAGATCTGTAGGTGGACAGGAGGCCCTTCCGTGAATTGGTTGGAAGTTTTGGAGCCCAGGAGCTACAACCAGGACAAGGACTGGCTTACCCATGCTGTCGCAGAAAACCTAGGTACTCCAACTCCGGCTGGATGCGCGCAGCAGCTGCAGCCAACTCCTGGTGAATGACCACCACATCATCCTGCACCAGACTGCTGATCTCCAGGTACTCCTGCAGGATGTCCTTCCTGTCCCCCACCCACAGAACCCTGAATCAGAGGGCCTTAGCCTGGGCAAGAAGGGCAATTCAGCCTAAGACACTGGGTTCAGGGGCAATACTGGTCAGACTCCTCATGTTGCTTCATGCACTAGTTCATGACCTTAGGCAAATTATGTAAATCCTCCCTGACAGGATCATAGGCACACTGTGGAAACAAGGACCTAGTGAGATCCTGTGGGCAGTGCCTGGTACACAGGAAGTACTCAGTAACTGGGCTCAAAATAAATGTATTAAGCCGTTGATATGCTGCTGACTGCCAAGTCTATATCTCCCAGGCCCAGCACCTCCCGCAAGCTCGCCTCCTGTCTTAGTACCAGTTAGAATGGGGTGGGACTGCAGGCTTACAGGATGCACACCATCTCCTCGTGCAAGTCCTGCAGTGACTGCAGCAGGCCGGGCAGCATGAGTTGGTAGTAGTGCTGGTGGTGCAGCTGTGCAGCCCTCACGCCCAGAACATAGCGGTTGTGGTGGGCAAAGAGCTTCCACAGGCTGCGCACGTATTTGTCCTTGGCTTTGTCTCGGTCCTTGTCTGCCAGGCAGAAAGTGAGAGGTGTGTGTGTGTGTGGGGGGGAGACACTAGAGTCCTAGGCAGCCTCGGGCACAGTTTGGGCTCTCTACCCAACAGAAAAGCAAGCTCCAAACCTTTGCTGGCCTCCTGGTACTTTCGCCTGGCCTGGGCGCTGTCCCGTACCAAGGATCGGTACTGGCTCTTCAGCTTTTCAATATCCTGGCTGTGGATCTGGGGAGGAAAGGGTGGCAGTGTGAGGTGGCAGTCTCTGAAGCATGGGAGATTCCCACCTGAGGTGAAGCCCTGGAAAGGTTCTGCCATCCAGGTTGGCAGGATGTCCAAGCTCATCCTTCTGGAAGAGTCTGGAGATTTCTGGCGAAGCTGGCTGAGGAGCTGAGTTACAGACAGGCTGCTAAAGGGGGCAGAAAGAGGTGGATGCAGGCCACAACTGTCCCTCCTGGTGCCAGGCAGAGTCCGCTTCAGGCATGTGTACCCACCTACCTAGACTCTACCCACAAAAGTGACTCGGGCTTGGGTGCATATTGTGCTGTTACTGCATTGATTTGAAGGGGCAAGGCCTCGCTCTGGCCGAGGCTGACCTCCAACTCATTCTTAACCTATGATGGCCTTGAACTTGTGACAGTCCTGCCTCTGGTGTGCTGGGATTATAGGCCTGAATCAGAATATGCAACTTTACATTGAATTAGTATTATTTTAAAGATTTATTTCATGGGGCTGGAGAGATGGCTCAGTGGTTAAGAACATCAACTGCTCTTGCAAAGGAGCCTGGTTTGATTCCCAGCACCAACATGGCGGCTAAGAACTGTCTTTGTCTTTAAGCCGGGCATGGTGGTGCATGCCTTTAATCCTAGCACTCAGGAGGCAGAGGCAGGTGTATCTCTGTGAGTTCAAGGCTAGCCTGGTCTGCAGAGTGAGTTCCAGGCCAGCTGGGCTACAGGAAGATCCTGTCTCAAAAAGACCAAAAAACCTTTTTATTTCATTTTATTTATGCATGTATGTATGTGTATAAGTGCACATGACCATTTTAGGCCAGAAGGGACTACTGGATTGAAGCTGAAGGTGTTTGTGAGCTACGTAGTATGTGTGCTGAGATCTAAACTCCAGGACTCTGATGGAGTAGTAAGCATTCTTAACCACTAAGCCATCTCTCCAGACACTATTTTTTTATTTTATTTTTTTTTTGTCTTTTTGAGACAGGGTCGTCCTGTAGTTCCAGCTGTCCTGGAACTCACTATGCAGACCAGGCTAGCCTTGAATTTACAGAGATCCACCTGCCTCTGCCTCCTGAGTCCTGGGATTAAAGGCGTGTACCACCACGCTGGGCTAAATTTTTAATCATTTATTTCTGAGACAAGGTTTCACTATGGATGTAGCCCCAGCTGGCCTGGACCCCCCCCCCCCAACCAGGCAGATTAGGTTGGTCTCAAACTCACAGAGGCCTGCCTGCCTCTGGCTCCTGAGGGCTGGGATTAAAGGCATGCACCACCACTTCTAGTCTGTTATTTTTTTGTCCCAGCTGGCCTGGAACTCACTATGTAGACAAGACTGGCCTGGAACTCACAAACACCCACCTCTAATCTTTTCAAAAAAGGACTCAGGGGGCTGGAGAGATGGCTCAGCAGTTAAGAGCACTGGATGTTTCTTACAGAAGACCTGGGTTCAGGGGCTGGAGAGATGGCCTAGTGGTTAAGAGCGCTGACTGCTCTTGCAGAGGACCCGGGTTTGATCCCCAGCACCCACATGGCGGCTGAGAACCATCTTTAACTCCAGTTCCAGGGGAATCTGACACCCTCTTCTGACCTCCGTGGCATTGCACAACACGGGTGCACAAACCTGCATGCACACAGTACATTCAAACACATAAAAAATAAATAAAATAAAAAAAGAAGACCTGGGTTCAAATCCCAGCACCCATGTGGCAGCTAACAACTGTCTGTAACTCCATTTCCAGGGGATCTAACACCCTCTTCTGTCTTCCTCAGGCACTGCCCATCTTAAACACATGCAGACAGAACACTCATACACATGAAATAAAAATAAAGAAAATTTAAAAATATTAAAAAAAAAAAACCCTCAGTTCTCTGCTTCTACCTTGTGGATCCCAGAGACTGGAGTCAGTTTTTTTTTGTTTTGCTTTGTTTTTGTTTTTAATTTGGACTCAGGTTTTAGGCTTGGTAGCAAGTGCCTTTACCTGCTGAGCTGTCACACAGGTCCTTGAGTTTTCTTTTTCTTTTTTTGAAACAGGGTCTCTATCTACCCAGGGTTGCTCTAAGACTGTAGCCACTAACAGTCCTGTCTTCGTTTCCGCAGGCTAAGGATACAGACATGCACCACCACAGCTGGCTTTTGAAATTCTTCTTTAACTTCCACATTTTCTTTTGCACGGTATGCTCTTGGTAATAAGAACACTTGGTAGAAACCCAAGACCAGAGTTCTCATGCCAGTTCCCCTGCTTAGGTGCTGGGACACAGCAGGCAAGCTCCATTCTGCTTGTTTGAATCTCTGTTTACTCATCTATAACTGATTAAATGCATAGATTTAGCCAGTCTTTTAGTCTTTTCTTTTTTTTCTTTTTTTTTTTTTTTTTTGAAACAGGGTCTCCCTGTAGCCCCAGCTGGCCTGGAACTCACTATGTACAACAGGCTGGCCTTGAACTCACAGAGATCCACCTGCCTCTGCAAGTGCCACCATGCCTGGCTCAGACTTAGCCAGTCTTAAAGGGTCAAACTAGTAAATATTTTAGGCCTGTAGGCTATAGGTTATCTGTGGCAACTACTTCATCCAATAAAACTATATAAATAGTTTACCTATACAAATAGGCAGACCTGGGGCTGGAGAGATGGCCTAGCGGTTAAGAGCGCCGACTGCTCTTGCAGAGACCCAGGTTCGATCCCCAGCACCCACATGGCAGCTGAGAACCGTCTTTAACTCCAGTTTCCAGGGAATTCGACGCACTCTTCTGACCTCCGGGCATTGCCACGCGGGTACACAAACCTACAGCGGGCATACACATACACATATAAGAATAAATAAAAAATAGCCAGGCGGTTGGCGCATGCCTTTATCCTAGCATCGGGGAGGCAGAGCAGGCGGATCTTGTGCGAGTTCAAGGCCAGCCTTTGTCTACAGAGTGAATTCCAGGACAGCTGGGACTACAAGGAGACCCTGTCTCGAAAATGCCAAAAAAAAAAAAAAAAAAGAATAAATAAAAATAAAAATTTATTAAAAAAAAAAAAACAACAAATAGGCAGACCTTTGAATTAGAATGGAATTAGTAGATAATCTTTCAGGGAAAGTGAGGCAGATACAACCACCAGGGGGCGCTATGGGCCCATGGTAAGACCCAGCTCTGCCGGGGTGGAAGGGGTGTGGTGCCAGGTTTACCAGCACAGTGAAGAATCACCAGCTGCAGATAACTCCGTCTGTAACTGAAGAGTTGCTGAAATTTGGAGGCAGGGAGAACTCTGCGTCTGGGGGCTTCCAAGGAGCTGTTCTAGCTAAAACGGACTTGGGCGTTGCTCTGACTGTCTCTCACCCAAGCCAAGCTGGAGGCCACTACTGATTGAGCTCCTCTGAGGCAGTTCCTGGCCTCACCCATCCTGAGCTCTCAGCACAGTGCTCAGGGACAGACAATGTGTGGACAGGCCTTGCAGCTGCCCAGCCCAAGTCGGGGAAGGAAGGGAAGAAACTGGGCCAATCAGGCCTTCCTGGGGCCAGGCCTGCAGTGACTTCTGCTTCTCCGGAGAACCTAGGCACACCCCTTTAAAAAAAATTCTCCATATTGTGACAGTCCCCTTCCTTGGTGGACACCGACCTTGGTGAGGTCCTGCTGCAGCTGCTGCCACTGCTCATTGTAAGTCTTCCGCAGGTGCTGCCGCTCCCGGATCAGTATGCTCAGCTTGCTCAGGGGCCCTGAGTTCAGATCTTCTGCGTGTTGCCGTAGCACCCGGCTCAGCATCTCTGTCTGGCTGGTTATCTCAGCCCAGGACTATGGCACGTGGCAGGACAGAGAGGCAATGGGGACAGGACAATGGCTTCCAAGCCTGGATCTGCTGCATCTCCAACCCCACCCCCGAGGGCTTTAGGAGAGGATGAGGGTCCCGTAGAAGCCCACCTGGCTGACATAGCTGTCGGGACCACTGCTCCAGCTCTGGCCTCCGCTTTCTTGCAGGGACATGTGGTGAAGTAGTCCTGCATATTCCCGGTCACTCTTGACCCTCTGGGCCATCCACTTCCTCATGCCCTCCAATAAGCGAAGCTCAGCTTCCTGCATCTGCTGCACTGCCCCGTGGCCCTGGGGGCTGCAGAGCTCTGAAGAGAAGCCCATAGTGATGTCCTGGAGACAGAGACCAGGCCATTGATGGAGATGAGAGCCTAAGGGTTGTAGGGTCAAGGAGAACTACTGGCAGGACACAGAAAAGATCTTGCCCAACAGAAAGCAGCCTGGCCTGGGCCTGTCCGGTCACTGCTTCCTGTGTCCCAAGCCAGGCCCCAGCACCAGTGGTCCCCTTTCCAGAACTGGAACACAAACCAGCCTGGAGACCTCTACTAGGGTTTTTTCACCCATACTATTCCTGGGTTTTATTCGGTCCTGCGTCAGAGCTCTGGACAGTCCTAAGCTTGCTGGGCTGCAGCTCTGGGGGCCACAATAGGAGCCCTGCTACTGGGTTGTCCTGCCCTTCCCAGGCCCCTAGCCCCACCCTGTCAGGTTTCAGACTTCCTGGACACCTGCCTGGCGCCTATCCGGTGCCCACCCACTGCCACCCCCTGCCCATGGCCCACATAACCTCCTGGACCTGGAGGGTAAAATTACCTTTCCAGCACAGCTGCTCCTGGGGCCCGCAGTGGACCAACTCAAGGCCCTGCACCGACCCCCTGTTAGTTCCTCATTCTGAACTTCCTCCTTCTGCAGTTTCAGTTGGCCCAGGCCCTGGGCGGGCCGCTGGGGGGAAGGGGCGGGAGCGGCTCCCCGGCTCCGCTGACTGCCCAGGGCCACAGCCTACATCAGGTTGCTCAGCCACGGAAACGGAAGGGAGGAGGAGGCCGGGAAAGAATGGTCATGCAAAGTCGCCTGTACAGCCAGGCCCTCCCCAGGGCCCTGCTACATCCTGGGAACACAGGGAAGGGGCCTGAGAGGGAGTGGGGTGGACCCAAGGCAAGGTCCAGGGAAGTCCAGGGGGCACAGAGTTGAGGGACGAGGGTGAGTCCTTGTAGCATGCTAGGGTGGAAGGGACTCGCAACAGAGGAAGGCAGAAGCCTAGGTCAGTCCCTCCCCACCCCAGTGGAATTTTTTTTTTTTTGTCTTTTTGAGACAGGGTCTCCCTGTAGCCCCAGCTGGCCTGGAGCTCACAGAGATCGCCTGCCTCTGCCTCCCAAGTGCTGGGATTAAAAGCGTGTACCACCACCATGCTCAGCCCCAGTGGATTTCCTTTTTTTTAAATTTTATTTATTCTTTATGTCTATGAATGTACTGTCTGCATGTAGGTCTGTGCACCAGTGTCATGCAATGCCACAGAGGTCAGAAGAGGGCGTCGGATTCCCCTGGAACTGGAGTTAAAGATGGCTGAGAGCCGCCATGTGGGTGCTGGGGATTGAACCCAGGTCCTCTTCAAGAGCAATCGGTGCTCTTAACTGCTAGGCATCTCTCCAGCCCCCAACCCCCTCCCAGTGGATTTTTTTTTTATTTTATTAATTTTATTTATTTCTGTATGTGTATGAATGTTCTGTCTGCATGCAAGTCTGTGCACCCGTGTCGTGCAACACCGCGGAGGTCAGAAGAGGGTCTCAGATTCCCCTGGAGCTGGAGTTCTCCTGGAATTGGAGCTTCAGACGGTTCTCAGCTGCCATGTGGGTGCTGGGGATCGAACCCCAGTCCTCTGAAAGAGCGGTCGGCGCTCTTAACCGCTAGGCCATCTCTCCAGCCCCCCCAGTGGATTTCTTAAGGAGACCTCAGGCACCAGTCTCAATTTGAATTTCCAAATAAGGGGCTAGGGAGATGGCTCTACCAACTGCTCTTGCAGAAGACCAGGGTTCGATTCCCAGCACCCACATGGCAGCTAAGACCTGTCTTTAAGCCGGGCATGGTGGTGCATGCCTTTAATCCTAGTACTGGGGAGGCAGAGGCAGGCAGTCTCTGTGAGTTCAAGGCCAGCCTGGTCTACAGAGTGAGTTCCAGGCCAGTTGGGGCTACAGGGAGACACTGTCTCAACAATAATTAAATTAAAATAAATAAAATTTCCAAATAAATCTCTCAAGGGGAGGCCTGGTTCTCAGCCACAGGCGCCAGTAGTACCATCCTGTCCTGGTCCTCCAGACAGGCCTTTTGGTCTCAATGGAAGCCTGGGGCCATCCAGGTACAGGACGGATGAGTGGAAAGAACCACATTTTCCTAAGTGAGACTCGGGCTCCCCTAAGCATGCCATCTCACCTCAGTGAGGCTTTTCTTAACCTCAGCTCTATAGCTGGTGGCCAGGTCATTTCACTTGTCCCACCCTCTAGAGCTTAACTCTGGCCACCAAGTTTCTTCAGAGGGAACTGGTATTCCTGCTCACGGTAGGAGACCCTTGGAGACACTCAGACCTTCTGACCTACAGGCAGTCAAGACACCATGAAGCCAAACTGGTTTCCAGTTGCTACCCCTTTCTCCAGCTGGACGCAGACTCAGTACAGGGTCCTAGGAAGAGCAATATTACTACACTGGAGACCAGGGTTGGTTTGCATAGTCTGCACGTTTAATCACTTTAAAACCGCTAACATTATCTCGTGTCCATTAAATAGAACCAACAATGCTGGGCCTGTTTAAATTACAAGGAGAAAAAAAAAAAAATCACTGTGCACCAACCCAGTATCTTACAAAACCAGCCGGGATGGCCACGAGGGAGTGGGCAGAAAGGGGGGCACCCCTGGGCAGGTGGCTGGGTACCAGGAAGGGATAGGGAAAAGAAAAGGGGGCTCCCAGGCGGGAGGGGACTGATTGTCCTAATAGGGGGGGTGCAGAAGGCACATCAAAGATGGGGTCTGGAGGGCATGATAGGTCAGTGCTTTCTCCACCAGGGCACAGTGTTAAAAATTTAGTGCCCCCACCTGCCCACCCCTGGCACTTGGAGAGCCAGTGACCCATAAGCCCTTGGCACAAGCCCCATTTGAAACACAGATGTCAGCCTACCCCTCCCACTGTGACCCCCTTTCCCAGAGCCCACCTGCCTCTTTAAGACTCGGGGCCCAGCTATTCCCTACTTCTCAGCAACATGCTGCAGCCCCTACACCTCAGGGCTGGGCAGCCAGGAGAAGAGCAGGGTGGACGTGGGTGTGAGGAGGTGGATGGTCCAGCTGCTACCCCCATTAAAAATACAAAAAAAAAAAGAAAAGAAAAAAATCAGCATCTACAGTGAAATAATCACAAAGTGAAAATATATCCTCAAACAGCTCCTGAGATCCCCACAGGGGAAAGCAGCATCGGGTGGGAGGTGGGAGAGGCCGGCTGGGCCACCGTCCCTTCCCACCACCCACCCAGGGGCTCCGGGACTGTGAGTGCCAACAGCCCAGGTAGCCCCGGGCTCAGAAAACAGGGCTCTAGGCCCTGGCGGGAGGGGAGGGTGGCACAGAGAGGATGGTCGGGACACCAGCACGACCCCCTTCTTCCCCCAGAGTTTTAATCTGGCCTAGGCCAGCCTAGTTGAGCCTGGCCACCAGCTGAGGTGGAGGCTGGAGTGCAGAGGCAGGCTGGGGGCACGAGCACGGGCACACCAGGAAGCGCCTGCCTTGCCTTGGTCCCGTCCTATGACCGCAGCTTCTGTTGAGGCTCATCTCAAGTGTGGGGCTGGGTCAGGAATGCAGAAGCCCTTGGAGAGGTGGCCTCCTCCCTTAGTGCCTCCTAGCCAGCCTCCCTGCTGCCTGGATGGGGACCATTATTGCTTTTTGAGGGACAAGAAAGGGGCAAGGCTGCAGCCTGGGTTAGGAACCCCCGAGAAAGGCTTGCCCCCCTTCACTCTGCAGGACTCAGGCTGAGGCCAGGGCCTCGGATAGCTGCCCTAAGGTTTCACTCCCTTCTCCACACGGAGGGGGCGCTGGGAAGGAGGCTCCCCTCTCCCCAGCCAACCCTGGCCCCACCTCAGGCAAACAGGCAGGCCCCAGAGTGGGGCGGGAAGTGGCCTCTGCACTCTTGCCTCCCAGCTAGAGCCCAAACCCAGTCCCAAGATAAAAAAATACTTTGGTGAATTAAAAAAGTGCCCAAGGAGGGATCAACTTGAGGGTGGGCGTGGGCTAGTCAAAGGGCGCTCTGGTCTTTGATAAAGGTGGGCGTGGGCTAGTCAAAGGGCGCTCTGGTCTTTGATAAAGGCGGTCCTCTCGCCCCGGCCCTCATCCTCTTCTGAGTCAGATGGGCACTCCTCCTGCCAGGCTTCAGGGGGCAGCCCCTTGTAGGAAATGAGGCCACGGTCCATGGTGTACACTTTCACACCCCAGAAGCTGAAGCCGGAGCGCAGCTGCAGGACTAGGAAGACGGTGACGAAGACCAGCACGATGAAGGCGCAGCTGAGGCCGGCCACCACCTCTGGCAGGTGGGAGGGCAGCAGCCCAGCCTGCAGCCGAGGCTCCACTTCCACGTCCGGAGGGGGTGCAGGCGGCTGCTGCTGAGGTGGGGACTCGTGGCTGCTCTGGCTTTGTCGGGAGCATGTTTGCTCCACAGGGTCCAAAGAGGCATGGCTAGGGCAGCTGAGGCAGTCTGTGGGGGCTGGACCCTTGCATGTGGCACACGAGGTGTGACAGGGGGCGCAGACACTGGCACGGATGGTTTCCACGTCATTCTCGGTGCTGTAGTGTGTATCGAGGACCTGGGGTGTGAAGCCTGGTGGGCAGTGCTGGACACAGCTTTTCTGGTGCAGGGAGAAGCCTTCCTCGCACACTGCCAGCACAGAAGACGGGCATCAGCCAAGTGAACTACAGTGGCCCCTAAGCCACACAGTCCTTCACCACAAGCCCACGGTGCCCACAGACCTGTAGTCCCAAGCAGAGTTGCCACAGTCCCTAGGAGCCCTTTTTTCTCCTGGCTGAGACTAGGCACCTCACCACCCCCACCTCTGCTCACCCACCCCAAAGGCCCCCACTACTGACCCACGCAGGCCTGGCTAGATGTGAGGGTCTTGCAGCCGCTGCTTTCGGGAGGTGTGGAGAGCCCCTCGGAGGCTGTACCATATAGCACAAGAGTGAATTTGGTCAGCGTCCCTATTCCATAGTTGGGAAAGAAGAGTTAGAAGGGTGGGTACCATGCTAACATCCCAAATCCTACCAGTCCTGCTCATTCTCCACCCTTCAAGTACCCATAATACCATAGTTGTTGGCTTCACTGGTGTTTTCGATCTCTAGGACCCACTCGCCAGAGGGATCCTCATCCCAGGAATGGGTTGTCATGAAAGCCCAGTCATTAAACCCATCTGCAGAGTAGTCATGTGGCCTGGGGGGGGGTGGGGAAGAGTTCCATATAGCCGTGAGTTCTTGAAGAGAACTCTAGGCCAGGGGACACCTAGTTCATGACACGAGACAAACACCATTTTCCCCACGTGGTAACCTGTTGGACTGGAAATACCTAACAGCTAGGCTGTTTCCCAATGATTCTTAACCAAGGGTACTCGACTCCACAGGGAACACACAGCTGGCATGATAAATGGGTAGAAGTCAAGGATTCCTGTGAAGTGGTCCCTGAATGCTGAAAATGCCCCCCACTACATGGCACTGATGACTGCTAGGGGTTGGGGATGAATAAGTTGGGCCGTGAGAGTGGGCAGGGACTAGGGCGAGCACCTGGAAGCCAACAGGGTGGAGCGGGTGCCCATGGGGCTGACGAGGTGGATAGCCAGGTCACCACGGCGGTTGTAGGACAGGGTGAGGCGTGCTTGAGCATGCTCTAGCCGGGTGATGTGGCTGGGCTCGCCTAGGCATGCAGTCACAGTCTTGCGCACCTCCAGCCGTTTGCCAATGTCCCTGTGCAGAAAGCACCATGACGGTGTGTCAGCCTGGCCAGTGGTGACCAGCAGGCACCCTGCACTTTTTTTTTTTTTTTTTGTCTTTTTGAGACAGGGTCTCCCTGTAGTCCCAGCTGTCCTGGAACTCACTCTGTAGACCAGGCTGGCCTTGAACTCACAAAGATCCACCTGCCTCTGCCTCCCAAGTGCTAGGATTAAAGGCGTGTGCCACCACACCCGGCTACCCTGCACTTCTTATGCCCCATTTGCTCCCTCCCAGTTGGGGTCTAATCCTCACTTGGGCTCCGTGAGGATTTCAATGATGCACTTCCGCTGAGGAGCCACTGTTGTCCAGTTCTGAGCCAGGGCCACCATGGCACCTGCATCCAACAGGCCATAGCCATATGAATGGCTCACTGTGAGGCAGGGAAGGCAGGGTTAGAAGGGAGGCAGGAGTGGCCCCCAATCCACCTTGGAGTCTAGACCGTGGGGTCACTGTGCCCTCACCTTTTCGGCCTACACCATTAGTAGCCCAGTCATTGGCATTGAGGTGGGCTGGCTTTGATGTCTGTACTACCAGGTGCTGCATGTCCCGCCAGGTAAGGTTCTTACTGCAGAGGAGGAAGGGACAGGCCCAGCTCAGTTTTTCTAGAGAGTAGCTGGTGATTAACAGCTAGCTGCCTTACAGAGCCCTGGGGGGTGGGGGGGCACAGGGTGCTGCTTGCCCACTTACTTGGCCTCCAAGGTGAGAGCGATGATGCCAGCTGCCAAGGGGGCAGAGGCTGAGGTGCCTGTGTGAGACTCTGTGCACTTCTGCCTCAAGTCTGTGGTCACCTGTCAGGGGACAATGGTGTTGAGAATGGGGGTTGGAGGGGAAGAGGCTTAAAGGGGCTACCTGCCTGCCCTCTTGCCTATAAGTCCTGGGTAGCCCAGAAGGCATGGAGAATCAAAGTCAAGACACTTGGGTCCCAGCTCTTCTGCCTTGCTAATTTGCTGTGGACAGGCCCTCCTGCATGGCCCCGTCTAAGGAATGAGGGAGGAGGGGGAAAGGGGAAGGGTGCATTTAAAGGCAAGGCATGCTTTCGGGGAGAGTCTACACTTCTCAAGGGCTTCAGAGATGTATTCACAGCCCTCGGAGTCCGAGAGGTTTCCTCAGCTCACACTCCAGAAGGCCCATGCCACTGACCAGCTCCACCGGGGTGAGAGCAGACGGAGCGTGAACAGAGCCAGCGCCCAGCCCGGGGCAAGACTCACAATCTGCTTCTCATTCTGGTTGCCACTGCTGTAGGTGGTGGCCAGTGTGGAGGAGCAGGCCTCACTGTACCAGGGCACGTTGCCGAACTGAGTAGCACTGCTGATGGACAGTGTGTAGATGCTGTTGGTATAGCCGTCGCAGTTGCAGCTGTCATGTTCCCGGCCGCCATTTCCCGAAGCCCAGACAAAGATGGAACCCAGCCCTCCACGACCCTGTTAACAAAGTGGTTTAGGGTCACTTAAGATAGGGAGGAAGCATGGCAGGAAGATGTTACTGCAGACTGGGAGACTGGAGCCTTCATCTCTGGAGACTCCAGGTTCATTTCTTAGATTCCCTGAGACATCCTTGGTAGATCACTATCTAAACCTTAGATCTGTGCAAAAAATCAAATCAGCTAGGCTCACCACCCAAATGCCTGGAGTGCTAGTACCCAGAGAATGGGGCTGGGTGGGTTTTGTTTACTTTTATCTCTTAAACTTTAAACAATTTTTTTAATTAATTTTATTTATTTCTGTATGTGTATGAATGTACTGTCTGCATGCAAGTTTGTACACCCATGTCGTGCGATGCCTCGGAGGTCAGAAGAGGGTGTCGGATTCCCCTGGAACTGGAGTTCTCCTGGAATTGGAGTTTCAGACGGTTCTTGGCCGCCATGTGGGTGCTGGGGATCGAACCCAGGTCCTCTGCAAGAGCGGTCGGTGCTCTTAACCGCTAGGCCATCTCTCCAGCCCCCTGTCTCTTAAACTTTAAAAAAGTTATTGAGGGGTGCTATGGGATATATGTGGAGGTCGGAGAGTAACTGTGGAGTAGGTCCTCTCCTTCCATATGAGTTCTGCATGAATTACTCAGGTCATTAGGTTTGTGTGACAAGATCTGTGTCTGCTAAGCTATCTCACTGACCCCCTGCTACTTAATTTATTATTATTAATATTTGGTATTTTTGAGACAGGGTCTCCCTGTTGTAGCCCCAGGTGGCCTGGATCTCACTATGTAGATCAGGCTGCCCCTGAACTCACAGAGATCTGCCTGCCGCTGCCTTCCATGTGCTGGGATTAAAGGCGTGTGCCACCATGTCCGACTTTATTTTATTTTTTTAATTAATTAATTTTTTTTTTTTTTTTTGT
>VZQC01001583.1:129523-147913 GCA_009823505.1 Rhizomys pruinosus | reverse complement strand
TAGACCAGGCTGGCCTCTGCCTCTGCCTCCCAAGTGCTAGGATTAAATTTTTTTTTTTTTGGTCTTTTCGAAACAGGGTCTCCCTGTAGCCCCAGCTGTCCTGGAACTCACATTGTAGACCAGGCTGGCCTTGAACTCACAAAGATCCACCTGCCTCTGACTCCCAAGTGCTAGGATTAAAGGCGTGCACCATCACGCCTGGCTTATTTTATTTTTTATGTGTATGAATGTACAGTCTGCATGTAGGTCTGTGCACCCATGTCGTGCAATGCCGCGGAGGTCAGAAGAGGGTGTCAGATTCCCCTGGGACTGGAGTTAAAGACAGTTCTCAGCCACCATGTGGGTGCTGGGGATTGAACCCAGGTCCTCTGCAAGAGCAGTCGGTGTTCTTAACGGCTAGGCCATCTCTCTAGCCCCCAATTTTATTTTTTAACTACTCCACCAGTGCTGTGCAATGGCATAAAAGTCACAAGAGGGTGTCAGGTCTCCTGGCCCTGGAGTTAGGACAGTTGTCAACCACCATGTGGGTGCTGGGGACTGAACTTGGGTCCTCTGCAAGGATCCAATTTTATTTTTTAAGTATATGAATATTTTCCTATATGTATGCACATGTACCAAGTGTGTGCTTGGTGCTGCACATGGAGGCTAGTCTAGAAAAGGGTGTTGGATGACCTGGAACTGTAGTTACAGATGGCTGTGAGCTGCCAAGTGGCTGCTGGGAACCCAAACCATATCCTCTTCAAGAGCAGCAATTGCTCTTCACCACTAAGCCATCTCTCCAGCTCCCACGACATTTCATTTTAATCCTATTATTTATCTGAGATTAAGAGTAAGGCATGTGGTGTACACCTGTAATCCTTAAAAGACCAAAGCACAAGAATCATGAGTATAAGGCCAGCCTGTGTTAGACGGCGAGTTCAAAGCCAGCTCAAGCTACATAGAAAGACTGTCTCAAAAACAAACAGGTCTGGAGAGATGGCTCAGCAGTTAAGAGTACATACTGTGGGCTAGAGAGATGGCTCAGCTATTAGAAACACTGGCTGTTCTTGCAG
The DNA here is from genome assembly GCA_009823505.1 of Rhizomys pruinosus. NCBI lineage: Eukaryota > Metazoa > Chordata > Mammalia > Rodentia > Spalacidae > Rhizomys > Rhizomys pruinosus. The sequence continues at coordinate 146,861 of VZQC01001583.1, read as the reverse complement.
AAGCCTGGTGGGGTTCAATTCCCAGCATCCACATGGCAGCTAACAACCATCTGTAACTCCAGTTCCAAGGGATCCAAAGCCCTCTTCTGTTCTCGTGGGCCCTGAACAACACAGGTGCATTTGCGTGCATGCACATGATAATGATACACACATATACGTAACATAATTTTTTTTTTAAATTAAAAACAAGCATGCTGGACCAGAAAACCAGGAGTGGTAGCACACACCTTTAATCCCAGCACTTGAGAGGAAGAGGCAGGTGGATCTCTGTGACAGTTCAAGGCCAGCCTGGTCTATATAGTGAGTTCCAGGCCAGCTGGGGCTACAGGGAGACCTTGTCTCAAAAAGACCAAAAAAAAAAAAAAAAAAAAAAAAAAAAAAACAAGAATAAAAAAAAAAAAAAAAGGAAGAAAGTAACGGACAAGATAGCACCCAGACAGCCTGATTTCTAGGGTTAGACCAGAAATCCCACCTCACCTGGCTAACTCCCCGGAAGAAAGCCTCCTCAGCAAGGCGGGCCGGCCCATCCACGGTCTTGCCATCATCCTCAGGGCCCCAGCTAGCACTGTAGATGTGGATGTGGTTGGGATTCAGGCCCAGAGAACGTGCTTCCACTGCATCAGTCACTTCGCCATCCAACATGCGCACCCCTGGCCACAGAGGGGGGTGGGAAGAGGGATGCTGCGTGGGTCCAGATGCCAGGGGCAACCTTTGGGCACAGACCCAGCCTATACCCCACAGGAGAGCAAGGCAGGGAAGAGGCAGTGCGGGGAGACCCTGAGCTCCTATCTGTTGTCTGTCATTGCCTTTAAGGGCCCAAAGAAGAGGAAAGAGGGCACCACATATTCTGGACTAGAATCTTGGGTTTCAGAGAAGTGAGGTGATGAAGGCCTGTGCTACAATGATTTGGGGAGATTTCTGCTCAGAGCCCCCCGCCCCCACCATGCTACCAGCACTGACTGGGATTCCAGCTCTTTGAGTTGCTAAGAATCCCCAACAGAATATCAATCTTGTCAAAAGGATCCACAGTGGGAAGGTGGCGGGCAGCAAGCAGAGAAACCTCCAGAGGGAGGGGCCCTCCACCTTCAAGGTGGCCCAGAGGGGCCAAGGCTGACACCCACCTCCAATTCGGGCATTGTAGGCCACACCCACACCACAGACGCCATTGTTGGCCACCGCAGCCACTTCACCTGCACACCTTGTGCCGTGCCTACCAGAGCCAAGAGCACAGCATTACCGGGGTGGACAGTGTTACAGATGCAGCTTGAGGAGTGGGCAGGATCTGGAAGCCCCTTAACCCACATCTACTAACACATGTGTACACATCACTCCCTCTTTGCTCTGATCCAAATACTCTTTTGGGATCAGGAGTGTGTGCCAAGAATTCGGCTCTTAGGTAGACATGTGGCACTCAGGCTCTGTCTGTGTCCTTAGTGGATGCTCAGGCCAGGGACTTTATATTTCTTACCTATTGTCATTCATCTGTGTGTACCGGGGTTGTGGGTCAGGGTCCTGGTCATTGACATCAAAACTTGCCCCAGGATCCTGGAAGAACATAGCCATCATCAGAAGTAGCCTAACCACACTGGCACGACAGGCCAGTCCCTGGAGGCCCCTCACAAAGGATCACCACCTCCCTCCTCCATTCCTCACATAATTGCCTGCCAAGTCGGGGTGGTTCTTCTCAATGCCATCATCCAGAATGGAGACCACAATGCCGTGCCCTGTGTAGCCCTGGGCCCAGGCCTCCTTCACATTCAGGTCTCGCTGTGTGACGCCAGACTACAGAGACAACCAACCCAGAGGTATGTGATTGTAGGAGGCTAGCACTAACTCAGACAACCCAAACCCACCCCAACCTCTTTTTCTACCCATGTCAACTCTTAAAGTGCCGCCACTGGCCTACGTGGAAAATGTAAAGTATTTTTGGAGGATAACCCCCAAATTTTGCAGGATTGGCTTGGGGAAGAAAGGAGAAAGAATCAGAGAAAGCCTGTCAGCCTCCTTCGCTCACAGGATCTCACGGTGGTGGATGCATCCAGCTGGGGAGGAGGACCCAGGGCCCAAGGATGCAGCCTACCAGGTACCACTGCTGAGGGAACTTGGGGTCCGAGGGCTCCTGGTACACGTCCCGTTTGGTTCGTCGCTTTGCCACTTGCTGCTCAAGCCACTTTACCTAGGAAGGAGGGAGGGAGGAAGAGAAATAGATGCTGTAGAGATCAGGCTTGGAGGGCTGAGCAGGAGCGTTCTTCAGAGGAGGAAGACAGCGGTGGTGCAGGAGAGGCGAGGGCCTCACTCACTAGAGGCTCCCGCTGCAGCCGGCTGTGCCGCAGGCGGTGAGGCGACAGGGACCGCTTTGTCACTGCTCGATGCCAGAAGTGGTAATAGTCGCCGAAGATCTGCAATAAAGCAGGGGGACTGAGACGGGGCTTCCATCTGTCAGTCCCTGGGGGAGGCAAGCTGGGGGTGGACAAGGCTGCAGGGGAGGCTCACAAAGGCAGGACGTGAGGGGGCATCGGCTCCCTGTTTGGGACCCACAAGAACATGCAAGGGTCAGAAAAGGACCCTCACTGGGATGAGCTGGTTGTCTAAGCAACCTATGATGATAAAAGCCATGAGCAGGACGACACTGTTCCCACCCCACTGACCACCCAGAACCTGTCTCTTGCCCAGGTGCCTGGAGATAAGCCCACCACTTCTACTTCCTGATGCAAGATCCTTGGCCTCACTCTCCCCATCACTGGACAACGTTCTGGAGCTAGGCCATCGGGTCAGTTAAGAAACCTACCTGACCCAGGTTGTGAAACCCATGCTTTCGTGCCAAGTTGTCAGCCACAGCTGGGCCTCCAGGGATGTGCACAGCCCATGTGTTGGTAAAGACCTTTTCAGCACGGGCATCAGCTGCCAGCAGGACCAAGGCTCCTGCTGCTGCTACCACCCATAGCAACCAGGGCCTCAGCTCCATGGGGGGGCAGATGGCTGGAACCCCGGAGCTCCCGTCTTCCTGGCCTGGTCACAGGGCCTCGGCTCCCACGTGCCTGGTCACTGCCCGGGGCCCGGAACTGACTGGTGGGGGCATGGGGCTGAGATGGGCAGCGTTGGAGGACAGAATGAGGGCTGCCAGCTCTGAGAAGACCAAGAGAAAAAGGGAGGAGTCAGTCCCTTCTTAGTCACACACTAATACTGTCCTTTACATTCCCAAGACTTAGTAGGACCTAAAAGGAGTTGCCGGGGAGATGAATAAAACAGAGCACCTGGGTCCACACTGCTGCTGGAGGCTGAGGGCCTGAGTTTGGATCCCCTGCATCCACAGTAAAAAGCTGTGCTTGGCAGCAGGTGCTCTAACTCTAGTAATGAAGGGCAGGGACAGATACAGAAGAGTTCCTGGGGCTCACTGGCTAGTCAACGCATGTAGATCAGCAAGCTCCAGGTTCAGGAATTGACATGGTCTCAAAAAAAAAAAAAAGTGGCCTGCTGTGGTAGCATATTCCAGCACTCAGGAGGCAGAGGCAGGCAGATCTCAGTGAGATCAAGGCCAGCATGGTCTATGCAGTAAGTTCCAGGCCAGTTGGGGCTACAAGGACTCTGTCTCAAAAACCAAAACAACAGGGCTGGAGAGATGGCTCAGTGGTTAAGAGCACTGGCTGCTCCTGAAGAGGACCAGGGTTCAAATCCCAGCAGCCACATGGCAGCTGACAACTGTCTGTAATTCCACTCCTGGGGTTCCGAGGCTCTCTTCTGGCCTTCTCTAGCACTGCATGACACAGGTGTGTTTACATACACCCAGGGAATACACAAATACACATAAAATAAAAACAAACATTTAAAAAACAGCAACAAATTGGTGGAAATCAATAGAGGTCCCCTGACCTTAAAGCTCAGGCCTCTCTATAAGCACACACGGGTAAAGGAGTATGTGTGTGTGTTGCGAGCACGCAAGCACACGCACACCCTCCCAGTTTTCCCCAGAAGAAATCAGACCCCACCCCAAAAAGTCAGCCAAACAGATGCACTGACCCACCATCTCCTTCACAAGCCAAGAAAGCAAAGTGTAGGAGGAGCGAGGACTAGAAAGAACCAAGGTCTGAGTCCTCAAAATCGGAAACAAATAAACACCATAATAAAAAAGATACATATGCCGGGCGTGGTGGTGCACGCCTTTAGTCCTAGCACTCGGGAGGCAGAGGCATGTGGATCTTTGTGAGTTCAAGGCCAGCCTGGTCTACAGAGTGAGTTCCAGGACAGCTGGGGCTACAGGGAGACCCTGTCTCAAAAAGACCAACAACAACAAAAAAAATACATGTAAAGCAGTATGTATACATAATCCCATTTGTTTATATAAACTATTCATACAAACATTTTTTTAATGGAGCATTTTTTTTAATTTTATTTATTTTTGTATGTGTATGAGTGTACTGTCTGCATGTAGGTTTGTGCACCCGTGTCGTGCAATGCCTTGGAGGTCAGACGAGGGTCTCGGATTCCCCTGGAACTGGAGTTCTCCTGGAATTGGAGTTATAGACAGTTCTTAGCCGCCATATGGGTGCTGGGGATCGAACCCAGGTCCTCTGCAAGAGCAGTTGGCGCTCTTAACCGCTAGGCCATCTCTCTAGCCCCCATACATACATATTTATACATGACCCCCAACAAAATCTGGAAGGATACATGCTAAAATGTTAACAATGGTTCTTTCAGGATGTGGAGAATTATGAGTAGTAATTGTTACTTTCTTCTTTGTGCTATATTGTATATTCTCACAATACTTAGATATATTTTATAAAGAAGAGAATGTTGGCTTTTTTTTTTTTTTTTTTTTTTTTGTCTTTTTGAGACGGGGTCTCCCTGTAGCCCCAGCTGTCCTGGAACTCACTCTGTAGACCAGACTGGCTTTGAACTCACAAAGATCTGCCTGCCTCTGCCTCCCAAGTACTAGGATTAAAGGCATGCACCACCATGCCCTGCTTCTTTAACTCTTTATATGGATGGGTTTATTTGAATTGCATTTGGGCAATTTATTTACATGAATTTTTGTTATTGCAAATTAATGTTTGGTCACAGCTGATTACCAGATTTAAAAACTACATGAGTAGCATTTTCCTTCATATGCCATGTCAAATATAGACAGGAGACTTGGTGTTTGGTGTCTCTGCCATGTACAAATTATCCATTCTATTCATGGTAGCTGGTAGCTATCTGTCTGTACCTGGGATAGTTGATTCCTTACTTAAATGGGTAGTGACTTCAGCTGGAAATTATATTGGGAAACTAACTCATAAAATAAAAAAAATCCATTTATATAGCATACATAATTCAATACATAAAGCCACACAAAGATGTGGGTGTATATAAGCAGATGCCTTTGCTTCTTACTATTCAAAGCTATAAAAATCAATGGTGAAAACAGTCCTGTTCATCTAATTAATGGAATATTAGCTAGCTCAAGATAATAATAAATTTTGGGGCTTTAAATATTCTTTAACTAAAGTCAGGATTTCCTATATTCTATGAAAGGAGGATAGTTAAAATAATTACTGCTTATATTTGAATTATTTTATCAACAAATTTAATAAAACATTCACACTGTCTTGTTGGAACAAAAGCTACTTAGACAATTGTCTGTATCTTGGGTCCACTCTGGTGAAAATTAAAAATTACAAAGCCAACAACAATAGGCAAGAACACTGGCATATCAGAAATTTCATAGAATTTGATGAAAATCATTAAGAATAATTGTTATACACTACATATTATTTTCTAAAGGGCCACAAATCACACTTTTCACAGAAGAATATTAATGGATATAAAAGTTATAACCGACCAGGTGTGGTGGCCCATGCCTTTGATCCCAGCAGTCCAGACGCAGAGGCAGAGGCAGAGGCAGAGGCAGATGGATTTCTGTGAGTTCAAGGCCAGCCTGCTTTACATACCTAATTCCAGGCTAGCTGGTGCTACAGGGAGACCTTNAAAAATTAAAAGGATCTATCCAACTCACTAGGATGTTCTGGTTCCGCAAAACAGGTTAGCCGTAGGGAGTTGTTTGAAAAGTCTCATGGTCCCTGGGAGGAAGAGTGGGTTACCTAGGCTGGGATGGGGGCTAAGGGATCATGCTCTGAGCACAAGGGATTCCTGAGGTTTCACCTCCCTTTAGGGTTGAGATGGCAGCCAGGATTAGAGACAGGGACCCAGCAGCCCCCTTGCTTGCTCCACCTTGCGTAATCTTTGAGCCAGGAAGCCAGGGCAAACACTGGCTGGTGAGCCAGGAGCACCAAGGTGAGGCTGAATCAATAGTCCATGTGTTGTTTTTCCTCCTTCAGCAAACAGACAGCGGGACCTCTCTGCCTGGGGCCACATAACTGTCCCCCACAGGGCCCCTGACTAGCCACAAACCAACCTCCTAGGGTGGGTGGCAAGCAGGAGGGGTTCCCAGTAGGTTCCTGGGGGCATCCTGTCTCAGTGTCAAGCTCCTAGAACAGCTTCTGTGCCTGCCCACAAGGCTCTAATGCCGTAGGGGAGGAGGCCACTCAGCCAGATGGCAAAAGGAAGGTACCCCAGCACACACACAGGCTCTGGGGAGCTGTTTGCCACTAGGAACCCCTTGCTTCTCCAAGGCTGCCCTCAGCCGCGACAGGCCTCCCTGACTTTGGCTGTCTCACCCTTACAGGCTGAGGGGACTCCACACACAATTCCTGGAGTATTTTCAGTTTACACCAAAATAACCTGACAGCTGAGGGCAGGAGACATCCACAGACTCCACACCCATGAGGAGCAGAGTCCAAAGAGCTTTAAAGCATGCCTGGGAGCCTCAACTGCATGACCCCTTGGGGAGATAAAGCCAGCAAGGGCAATCAGGCGCTCCGGCAGAAGGGGTACAATCCTGAGACACCCCCCCCCCCAGTTAAGATGCTGTGCTCAGGAAAAACAAAACAAAACAAAACAAAACAAAACAAAACTGGCAACAGGACCTATTCTCTTCTTGCCACACAACTACCTCCTGACCACAGGCTTGTGGGACCTGCCTAAAGTTTTCATATCAAGGTTGGGTTGATCTATCTGGTCTTGTTGAGGTTCCAGCAGACTGTAGACAAAGCTGCAGCTGCTTGCCGTTAAAGGTGATTAACCAACTATTTAAGGACCTTGCAGCACCCAGCAAGAAAGCAAGCTTCAGGCATAACTGAACAGGACAGGACTTCCCCCCCTCCAAAAAAAATAGAGGGTCAGCCTCCTTCTACACAATGTTCTCACCTATAGCAAGGGTCGGCTATGGTTTCTAAAGACCGGACAGCTCTGCATCAGCATCTGACACAGAGGAAGGACCCCCCTCCCAAAAAGTAAGAGCTGAGAACAATGAATGAAGAGGCTTCTCCCCAACCCCCATCCCAGACTCTGACTCACCCTCTGAGTCCCAGTTGTCTCAAACCAGGAGGCTTGAAGTATTTCTAGGTCTCCAGCCTCCCAGGCTGGGTCTTTCCCAGCACTCAGCTCTGGGCCTGGCCATAGACAGAGCTGTGGTGTGCTTTCTAGCTGTTCCCCAGAACCTACCAACACGGACAACCATTCCAGGAACCCAAACTGCACCTCGTCCAGGTGTATCTGCACTTCTCCACGTACTGGGGATTTGGCTGGAACACAGCCACATGGCAAGCCACTGAAGGAAACCCAATCAGATCTCTTTTCAGGAGGTCCCAAGGCAGGTCAGGTTAGATCCACAGGGAGAATCCCATGAAATTCTAACTCCTAGTTCCTCATCAACTACTATCCCGTGTGATCTTACACAAGCCACTTCCTCTTTCTGGGCCTCAGTTTCCTTGGTGGTAAAAACTATTAGACCAGCGGTTTTCAAACTTTTTTTTAAAGCCACAGAATCCTCTTCAAAAAATCAAATTTTATATAGAAGCCTAATATAGAAAACAGTAATGATAATAATAAAATCGATCTGGTGGAACACTCTCCTGCGCTGTGTCCACACCTGGCCAGCGGCCGCTGCCACTCACTGGGCCACATCACCTGAGTCGCCTTGGCACTTTCCAAGTCCTAGAGAATCCCTGAGCTCTGGGGACGTGAAAGTCTGCTCTCCCCGGGCGCAGGGGCCGTAGGGCGGTGGGAAAGGAGATACTGGCCAGACAAATGTCTGCCGTCTCGGACCTGTCCGGCAAACAGGCGGCCCCTCGTCGGGTCAGCCACCCAACCGGAGCAGCAGGGGCCGCGGCCAGGCCTCGGCAGGAGGGACCCCCACCCCCCAGACTCCCCGAGCCCGGCTGCGTGAGCCCGGCTGCGTGCGCCCGCGAATTCCGCCGAGAGTTCCGCGCGCAGGTGTGCGGGCAGGGCGAACACCCGGCCGGGTCCGTCCCCGGGCAGGACGCAGGCCCTCGCTGGCCGCCCCGAGCACGGCGGGGAGACGGGAGCACCCAGAGCCTGCGGAATGCTCTGCCCAGCCCGCCCCGAGCCCGGGCCCCGCCGGCGCTTCCTGAGGTCAGAGGGCTCGCCCCGGCCCCAGCGGAAAAGTACCGGCGCGGGCCGGGGCCGGAGCGCGGCAGGGCGGGGGTCGCGCGCGCTCAGGTGGGCTACCGGGCGCCCGTCCTCCCCGCGGCAGCCGCGGCCCCGCGCCCCAGAGCGCGGCGGGCAGCGAGGCCCGGTCTGGGCTGCCCTCTCCGCTCTCGCCCGCCGGCGCCCGGGCCGCGGAGCGCGCTCCCCCGGCACCGCGGCGCGGCCCGCCTGGCTCCCCCGGGCCCGGCTCCCCGGAGCGCCGCCTCCCCGGGCCCCGGGCCGCGCGCCCTCCCGCTTACCCTGGGGAGCCGGGCGGGGAAACTTTTCCAGGCGAGCGCCGCGGAGGCTGCGGCGCCCCTCGGCCGAGCGCAGCCCCGGCGGCGGGGGCCTGGCTCGGGCGGTCCCCGCGCCCGGTAGCGGCGTCACGGCGCAGAGGCGGGGAGGCGCGGCGCGGCCTCGGCCCGGCCGGCGACCAGGGCAGGGCTCGGCCTGGGCTCGGGCGCGGGCGGGGGCAGCGGCCCGGCCGCGGCGGCGCGGCTTGTTTACTCGGGCCGCTGTCACGGCGGCGGCGGCGGCCCCGGCCCCGGCTCCTCCTCCTCCGCCGCCGCGCCCCTCCCCCTCGCGGCGCCACCTCCGCGTTCCCCGGCCGCCGGCCCCGGCCCGCCGCGCCGCCCATGCCGCCCCGCCGGGCCCGCGTTCCGAGCGCGAGCGCCGCGCGTCCCAGCGTGACGGGCCTGCGGCCTCCGGGCGCCCTGCCTGCGGCTCCAGCCAGGGGCGGTGGGAAGAGGCCGGCGCTGCCGGCGCCCTCGCAGCCGCGAGGCGCGAGACCCCCAGGCCCCACTGCCCGCGCCTCCGCCCCGGGCTCGGCTCTCGGCCGCGCGAGCTCCCGGACCGGGCGGTCTCAGAACCCGGGGGAAGGACGGCCGGGGAAGGGCCTGGGAGCCCCGGGAGCCCAGTCTCTCAGGTCTCCCGCCCGCAGGCTGGCCCTGTCGTCCCCGAGGTCCCGGGTCTCGAACCTCGAGCCCCGAGTTTGGGCACTATCACGCGAAAGCGCCCTGGGATGGCGGACCTGGGGCAACTCCTCCCAGGTCGGACCTCACAGCAGCCGGGCAGCCCTGGCTGGCTCCTGGTAGAGGACTCACGCTTTTATTTGCTTCTGTAGAGACAGGTGAATAAACGGAAGTAGCCCACCTCCTTTTATGTTCCTTTTTTTAATAACTTTTTTTCCCAACACCAACCGAGTGCCAGGCACCGTGCCAGTCACTTCATATTATCTTCTCCTTATGTACATTACTAAATCCACATAATCCCTTCAGACTGACTTTATTAATCCCATTTTACAGAAAAGGAAACTGAGGCACACAGCGTTTAAATAATTTTCCTTAAGTCCCACAACTTAGCAGGCCTCATATTTGTCAGAGCTTCACTCCAAGCTACTTGCAATATACCAGCCGGAGCCTTTCCCTCTCTGGGTTCCTGCGCTAGAAAACGTCTGTGCTACTTGGCTGAGGTCGACATTCTGCTTGAGCAGAGAAAGAAGAGGGAAACGTGGCCAAGAGCTTCCCAGGCTGGGTTATTCCAAGGTCGCTAGCAGCCTCTGCCCATCCCTTTTTGCTCCCTGTGAGATAACCTCGCTTCATAATTCTATCCTGTCCTCTCCTGTGTGTCCTTAACACAGGATCCTATATAGTCAAAGAAACAAATGCCACCCCGTGCTTCTTAGGAGTTAGGCACCATTCGAAGCCTGTTCCACGTTAGAATTCTTTCTCCTCACCGCAAACCCCATGAGGTGTACACAGTGCCTTTTCCATTCGGTGCCTTTTGTACATTCTGGATTATGTGTTTTCAGAGGAGGAAACGTGGGCCCAGGGAGGTTAAATAATATTGCTAACGAGGCAGGTGTTATGGGGCACTCTTATAAATCTCAGAACCGGGGAGGCCGAGGCATGAGGATGGCCACAAGTTCAAGACCAGCTTAGACTGTATAGTGAGTTCCAGGCCAGCCAAAGCTACATGTTAAGACTGTCTCAATCCCCTCTCAAAATCAATCCATCTGTTTGTCTCTCCATCCATCCATCCATCCATCCATCTCCTGAAATTTCCAGAGTGTGTGTATTTACAGTTAATTGAATCAGTTATTTGAGCACCGTTTGAAAACATTGCAGACACTAGAAACTCAAAGCACAGGAGGAGGGGGATCCTTAAGGTTCAGAGGTAAGTCTATAAATCACACTGGTCACTCCCAAATTGGGGACTTCCCCCTAAAAGGGGCCAAGACCTGTGGTGGCCATTATGGGGTAGCCCCTACCAGTGCCCAGTACAGTTGGGAGAACAATACTGGTATGGTGAGACTGAGGCAGGAAGTGAGTCACAGTTTTTTCTCAGTCTATGAGCAACAGCACCCCATTGAGGGGAAGTAGGGACAGGGGTGGCCCCACCTAGTATGGGAGTCCCCCGGTGCCCCTCCCACTTGTTCTGTAGCCTAGAAGAAAGGTCAACCCAGAAATCGAGCTTCAGTTGTTCCACTGATCCCTGGTCTGGTCCAGCGGGATCTCAGTGGATCTTTGGAGGAGGGAGGAGTAGTCAGAACTCTAAAGGCTGCCACCCAGGCAGGGCTATTTTCTCTTGCCAGCTTGGCCCGCTGAGCATGCCTTGAATGTGCAGAATCTATTAAATGTTGTTGCTCAGAGGTGCCTCACTGAGAGGGATGTGGAGGGACTGAGCAGGTAAGCACCTGCCCTGCTTTACTCCATAACTTTGTCCACTTTGGTACTGTCATTTGGGGGTTCACACAAGATGGCTTTTTTCTTTTTTAATGTTTAAATTTATTTTGTGTGTATGAGTGTATTGCTTGCATGTGGTTAGGTGCGCCCATGTCATACAGCACCCATGAGGTAAGAAGAGGGCATAGGATCTTCTGGAACTGGAGTAATTACAGATGGTTATTAGCCACCATGTGGGTGCTGGGAATCGAATCCAGGTCCTCTGCAAGAGCAGCCAGTGCTCTTCACTACTGAGCCATCTCTCCAGCCCCCAGGATACCATTTTTCAACAATTCTTTTGGCAAGAATTTGAAAGCCTCTCCCCCTGAGACCCGTAAGGGAGAATCTCTTCTCTTTGAAACATGTCTTGTGAGCAGGTATTGTAGATTTTCACTCCCCACCCATTGACCTGAGATTTAAAGGTTCTGGGAGCTAAGCTGCCTCCAATATTCAACCCATGACTTGAGGCCTTAGTCCTTGAGGCCAAGGTCCTCTGTAGCGATGCTTAATAGTTTTACATAGTAGTTAGGACTCAGAGTGACAAGAGCCTAGAAATTCGAGAAGCAGGTCTGGAGGTCGAGGCAGAAAGAAGGGTCCAGCCAGGGTCTCTCTTTATCCTTAGGTTTGGAGCTAGTCCGTAAGTAACTACAGAGAGTTCTAAATCCGCCCAGTCCCATCGTCCCTGTAGCCCCAGCTGTCCTGGAGCTCACTATGTAGACCAGGCTGGCCTTGAACTCACAGAGATCAGCCTGCCTCTACCTTCCAAGTGCTGAGATTAAAGTCCTTTGCCACCACACCCAACTGACTTTGTCTTTTAACCACCCACCCACCTGAGGCACCTCAAAGCCTGTGGCAGCATCCGCCCCTAGTTTTTTGTTTGTTTGTTTGTTTGTTTGTTTGTTTTGTCTTTTCCAGATAGGGTCTCCCTGTAGCCCCAGCTGCTGTCCTTGAACTCACTCTGTAGACCAGGCCAGCCTTGAACTCACAAAGATCCGCCTGCCTCTGCCTCCCAAGTGCTAGGATTAAAGGCGTGCTTGACCACGCCCAGCTTCAATCGGCCCCTAGTTTTAATCACCACATACATAATACCCATCTTCCCATAGAGGATACATGAGAGAAATTAATTGGTGCTTTTTCTGAAAGGGTGGCAGGGAAGCTTTTCAGTTTCTTCATTTTGCTTACCTGCATTTTCAGGAGTGTCTGCATAGCTCCTATAATGCAATAATGAAAGCTTCAAGTCATGCAAAATTGAATAAAGCATGCCCATACTTCACCATCTAGCTCCCGAGCACCCAAGATCCATCCTGGCCGCCTCTGCTGCTCTGCTGGCTGTTGGTGCCACGTGAGGCTCTGGTCCTATCAGGCAGGGCTCTTCCAGTTCTGGCTAAACAACTTTGGGAAATCCCCCTTTATATGCCAGGCCAACTAGTGTCTGTGGGTGGGGGGAGGAGCCGCAGGCTTGAAGTAATTTGGTGGTGACATCTGGTCACGATGGGATGGATCCCAGTATGAATATCCCTTTCCATTTCTCATTTATTGGGGGTGGGTCTGCACTTACCTTTTGCCGATGGCCCCTCTGCATCCCAGCCACTTGGTGTTTAATGGCTTCCATTGGCCAATTTAGCCTTGCCTTCCATGCCTAGCTAGTGCTACCCACAATTAGGCACCTAATAAATGCTTTGGGTGCAGCCTTGTTTGCCAGACATTGAATACCTGCTGGATGCTAGGCCCTTGTGCTGAGCACTGGGTCCCTCAGGGCTTGTCCTCAGGAAGCCAAAGTCTGCCTCTGACTGAGACTCAGCAGGATCTCTAAGTTTCTGCCTCTATCCCTTGAAGTACCAACAAGCCCGCTGCCCTTCCTTCAGTCCCACAGCCGGTCACTGAATCTTTATGTTGAGCTTCCCTGTCTATTTGTCATCTGGGGTTTCTTCATCTCAACACTATTGACATCTTGGGTCAGACTGGGTTCCATTTAGGGACCATTCAGGCACTGTAGAACGCCCAGACACCTCCCTAGTCTCAACACTAGACTAGATACCACTCCCACAAAACAACCCAAAAAGTTCTAAGACATTGCCGAATCACAGTGACAAAATTGCTCCCAGAGGGAACCTCTGATCCGCAGGGAAGGATGGAAAGGTTACACAGCGAGGGTAGATGTGCCAGTCTGGAGGCATGAGGGTTGTCAGCTGAGAACTGTGTGCCTATACTGATCTCAAGCCCCGAGCCACCCTGTGTGGCACTATGACAATGGTGCCATTTGGTGTTTCGGACAAATGATGTGACATATCTTCATGGCATCCAAGGACATTACTTTCAGAATGTTAATGACAGGGTGAACCAAGGATCATACTTTGTTGACTAAAGTGGGGAAGTGGGCAAGATATCTTAGCATTAAGTATGTATTTAGGAAACAGATTCACAGTTGCTTGAGGAGGGGGTAGGGACAGGTGGGAGGAAGCCTTGGGAATGATGGGTATTTCCTTATCTTGATTGTGGTGATGTTTTCTTGGGTGTGTACACATGTCAAAACATAAAGTATACTTTAAGTGTATGCACTTTATAGTATGTCAATTATACTTCAATAAAGCTGGTTTTGATAGTTTAAAGCTTTAGTGTTTCAAAGACATTATTTTGAAAATTCACTTACAGACTAACCCATTTCTTCTTTTTTAATTTTTTAAAATTTTTATTTATTTATTTATTTATTTTTATTTATTTATGTGTATGAATGTACTGTCTGCATGTAGGTTTGTGCACCTGTGTCGTGCAATGCTGCAGAGGTCAAAAGAGGGTGTCTCGGATTCCCCTGGAACTAGAGCCAAAGACGGTTCTCAGCCACCATGTGGGTGCTGGGGATCGAACCCGGGTCCTCTGCAAGAGCAGTTGGTGCTCTCAACCGCTAGGCCATCTCTCCAACCCCAGACTAACCCATTTCTTAACTGTGCTACACAAATGAGAGCTACTATGTTACTTAAAAAAAAAAAAATCCAAGTGTAAAAAAAGAAAAAAGAGCCAGGCATGGTGGCAGATCTCTGTGAGTTCAAGGCCAGCCTGGTCTACAGAGTGAGTTCCAGGACAGCCAGAGCTACAGGGAGACCCTGTCTCGAAAAGACAAAAAAAAAATCCAGGTGTGTTGGCTTACACTTATAATTGCAGACCTTGACAGACTGAGGAAGGAGAATTGACACTGGTTTGAGACCAGCCTGGATAACATAGTAGTAAGACCCTGCTTAAAAAAAAAAATCCTGGGCTGGAGAGATGGCCTAGCGGCTAAGGGCTAAGAGCACCAACCGCTCTTGCAGAGGACCCGGGTTCGATCCCCAGCACCCACATCGTGACTAAGAACTGTCTTTAACTCCAGTTCCCAGGGGAATATGACGCCATCTTCTGACCTCCGCGGCATTGCACGACAGGGGTGCACCAACCTACCTGCAGACAGTACATTCATACACATAAAAAAATAAATAAATAAAATTAAAAAACTTGTACAAGTTGCTTTGTTACAATAAAACTAAATGTGTACACAAAAAAAATAAAAATAAAAAAAAAATAAAATTAAAAAACTGACAAACAAAAAAATCCTTATTAAGCCAGGTGTGTTGGCACACGCCTTTAATCCCAGCACTTGGGGGGTTGAGGCAGGCAGATCTCTGAGTTCAAAAGCAAGCTTCAGGCCGCTGGGCCTAAAGAGAGACCCTGCCTCAAAAAGACAAAAAAAATTATTTAATTATGTGTATACGTGTGTCTGTGCATGTGACTGCAGTGATGGAGTTACAGGCTGCCGTGAGGCACCTGATTTGGGAGCTCACATTCCCTAGAAGGGCAATAGGTACTCTTAACTGCTAAGCCTTCTCTCCAGCCCTGATGTGTCTTAATAAAACAAAAATAGGGGCTGGTAGAGAGATAACTTAGCAGTTAAGAACACTTGCAGAGGATCAGGGTTCGGTTCCCTCTACCCACATGGTGGCTCACTACTGTCTGTAAATCCAGTTCTAGGAGATCCTCAGCTACATACTGAGTTTGAGACCATCCTAGGCTACATGAGACCCTGTCAAGACACACACACACACACACACACACACACACACACACACACGAGAGAGAGAGAGAGAGAGAGAGAGAGAGAGAGAGAGAGAGAGAGAGAGAAACAGGAAAAAACCAGTCATGAGTTGACCTGGGAAAGGAGGTGAAGGAGCAGTGAGGACAGGCAGGACTGCGTGTCTCAGAGAAGCCGGCTTAGGAAAGCTTTGGAGAGTCTTCCGTTGGGTGATGCTATCAAGCTGACACGTCTGGACAGCATTATCAGGGGCTTGGAAAAATAAAATAACAAATGTCGTGTGGGTTGCCAGGAAAAGAAACCCAGATGATTCTGGAAATTACAGGTTCCTCCACTAACTTTAATCCTTAAGATAAACATTGCAGGGGGAAAAGTCAGCTAATACCTGGGCAAGGGCGGCGCTCTCTCCTGGGGAGCAGAGCCAGGCACTCTGTACCACCAAGCTTCTTACAGGCTGCTGCTGGTCTGAGGGGCTGCACTTCTTGACAGGGAGGCTCAGAAGGGAGGCTCAGAAGGGAGGGCTGTGAGTCCATGGGGGGCCTTCACTTGGGTATCAGATGCCTTTGAGCCAATGGAGACTCCACCAAGATTCTCAAGAGCCTCAAGCAGAGTGAGGCAGGTGGCAAGGGGCTTTGTTAGTCATCTTCCAGATATTGATTGAGCACCTTTTGAGGGACCCCTTCCAGTGGTGAGGGAGAGGATAACAGGCAGGTGAAAATTCCAGCTTCTGAGGGAAGTTCAGATCACCATGAACCATGTGGTAAACAATAACAGAGAGGCTAGGGAGGTGGCCCAGTGGTAGAGCACTGGCCAGCATGCATAAGACCCTGGGTTTGATCTCTAGCACTTGGCTGGGCATCATGGTGCATACCTGTAGTCCCAGCACTCAGGAGACTAAGAGGGGAAGATTCCAAGTTCAAGGGCAGTCTTGGGCTTTCTATTGTGACCCTGTCTCAAAATCATCATTGTCATCATTCATCATCATCATCACATCATCAGGGTAATGTGGGCCCCTTGGGGAGGGCTGACTCTGGGGTGTCAGGAAAAGCCCATGAGAGGAAGTGAGCTCTTTGCCAGGTCTCAAAAAAGAAGCAAAGGTGTGAGGATCTAGAGGAAGGGTGTGAGATAGAGAGAGCTCTAGAACATAGGTTGGAGCTTGAGCCCCTGTACCTAGTGAACAGACACATGAAGGACAGAGGCGAGGGTGACAGTGGAAAGAGATGAGAGAAGGTTATAGGAAGGGCAGACTTAACAAATTAAAAAAAAATGCTAGTTTTCCCTACTTACTACTTTATTTTATATTTATTTATTTATTTATTTATTTTTATTTTTTGGTCTTTTCAAGACAGGGTCTCCCTGTAGCCCCAGCTGTTCTGGAACTCACATTGTAGACCAGGCTGGCCTTGAACTCACAAAGATCTGCCTACCTCTGCCTCCCAAGTGCTAGGATTAAAGGCGTGCACCACCACGCCCAGCTATTTATTTTTTTGTCTTTTTGAGACAGGGTCTCCCTGGAACTCTGGCTGTCCTGGAACTTGCTCTGTAGACCAGGCTGGCCTTGAAGTCACAGAGATCTGCCTGCGTCTGCCTCCCAGGTGCTAGGATTAAAGGTGTGGGCCACCATGGCCGGCTTACTACTAGCAGAGGCAGGCGGATCTTTGTGAGTTCAAGGCCAGCCTGGTCTACAGAGTGAGTTCCAGGACAGCTGGGACTACAGGGAGACCCTGTCTCGAAAACACCAAAAAAAAAAAAAAAACAAAGTTTCACTATGTAGACAAAGTTGGCCTGGAACTCACTCATCTGCCCCTTTATTTATTTATTTATTTATTTTTAATTTTATTTATTTCTGTATGTGTATGAATGTACTGTCTGCATGCAAGTTTGTGCACCCGTGTCGTGCAATGCCGCGGAGGTCAGAAGAGGGTCTCGGATTCCCCTGGAACTGGAGTTCTCCTGGAATTGGAGTTTCAGACAGTTCTCGGCTGCCATGTGGGTGCTGGGGATAGAACCCAGATCCTCTGTAAGAGCGGTC
>VZQC01001583.1:45763-129028 GCA_009823505.1 Rhizomys pruinosus | reverse complement strand
AGGCCCCGGGAGCCGGGGGTGAAGGTTTTTTTTTTTTTTTTTTTTAATCACAGAGCTCTGCCTGCCTCTGCCTCCCAAGTACTGGGATTAAAGGTGAGCACCACCACGCCCAGCTTAAAGACGGTTCTTAGCTGCCTTGTGTATGCTGGGAATTGAACCCAGGTCCTCTGCAAGAGCAGTCAGTGCTCTTAACCACTGGGCCATCTCTCCAGCCCCCGACGATTGCCTCTTTTGCTGCTGGCTGTACACACTACTATTGTTCCCATTTCACAGAGTCTGAAATCAAGGTCTAGGGAGGTCTAGGCCAGAAATGGTTAGAAAGAGGAGGACCCGGGATTTGGAAGGAGGAGTATGAATGGGGACAGCCCACCCACTCCCACCACTCTGCCTTCTGCCTGTACACGAGGGCTGAGCTGTGACTGAATCAGACTCAGTTCGCTCAGGCAGGCTATGTGGGTGGCTTGGCTGTGGATCACACATGACTTTCTTGGATAAATCTTGCTCACCTGTGTGGTCACAGTAGTACACGTTGATTTTTCTACAACAGCTACGGATGAATCAATACCCTCCCCCGACCCTAAACTCAACAGGAGGCTGTACAGTGTGCTTGAACATTCCTGGTTAAATAGCCTATCCTCCCGGCTCAGTTGCCTCATCTTTAAACAGGGTATTAATAGTACCCAGCTCATCCATGTTAACTAAGTGCTCAACACAGGGCTAAGCAGCCACCTAGGATCTGTGACTGTGTCACCCTCCTTCCAGGGGAGGGTGCACTCCTGCACTGGCTTGCTTAGGAGACATTGTGGACCCCCCTTTTTTGGCCCACACCCAGGCTTTCCTCACAGTGCTGAGAGATGCCAGCCTCTAGCATGGCTGACCAAGCTCAGTGCTGCCTTCAGAGTGTCCTGGCTGTTGGGTGGCCTGCCTTTGTGCCATTTGACAAGCCACTTGCCCCCTTTACTCCTTCCCCTTGAGATCAGAGGTCACCAGTTCTCTGAGACAGTACCTCCCAATTTGTTCCACAGGCGGAACATGTGGGCAGGCTGCTGGGACACGTGGAGCAAGCTGATTGAAACCAGTGGGGCTTTTCTGGCAGCTGCCACCCAAGGTTTGGGAGCAGATAAGGTCTACAATTCACTTGGGGCATACCACTGGGCAGGGGTCCTTTTGGAGCCCCTTGACGGCCTTGTCTCAGGACAGCGGCTGTGCTGTCCCCAGCATCGTGTTCTTCTCAAAGGGCCTGGCCATGCCCCCCTTCCTGACCTTTTATTATTTTTTTTTAGAGAGGAGCCATTTGCAGATGGAGTTCTAAGGAGATTGTTCTCCAGAGAAGTGATGGGCACTCTCTTGCTGGCACAGGTTGGCCCTAACTTGAACTCTGTGCACTGGCTTAACTGGAAAGAGATCATGAACTCTCCTTGGTGTGAACAGTTTTGTTTTGTTTTGTTTTTTTATGTGTATGAATGTACTGTCTGCATGCAGGTCTGTGCACCCGTGTCGTGCAATGCCACAGAGGTCAGAAGAGGGTCTCGGAATCCCCTGGAACTCGAGTTCTCCTGGAATTGGAGTTTCAGACGGTTCTCGGCCACCATGTGGGTGCTGGGGGATCGAACCCGGGTCCTCTGCAAGAGCGGTCGGCGCTCTTAACTGCTAGGCCATCTCTCCAGCCCTAGTTTTGTTTTTTTAATTATGATCTTATGTAGCTCAGACTAGCCTCAGACTCAATATATAGCTAAAGATGACCTTACCTTGATCCTCTTGCTTCTGCTTCTAGCATGCTGGGATTGTATGTACTCCCAAGACCAGCTTGACAGTAGTTCTTTTGATGTCAAGCGTACCTTGCTTCTTTGGTATGACAGCAACACAAGAGGAATAGATAACAGGTAACTCAGAAAACATAGGGAAATGTGCACAGAGCAATCCTGCTTCTACCTTCAGCTCTCCTGTGTGTCCCTCTCCACACCTCAGCACCAGTTTTCTTTTTTTTTTTTAATTTATTTTCATATGTGTATGAATGTATTGTCTGCATGTAGGTTGGTGCACCTGTGTTGTGCAATGCCGTGGAGGTCAGAAGAGGGTGTCAGATTCCCCTGGAACTGGAGTTAAAGACAGTTCTCAGCCCTTGTCTGAGTGTTGACAAGCCTCGGGATGCTAGCCGTGTGTGGGGATGACTGCAGTTCTCCCCACACTTTTTTCTCTATTTGAATTACTGCAGTACTTCTGTTTGCACAGTGGGCTGTTACATCATTTGGACCTCACTTGGCTTCAACGCATCATTTACGCATTAAATCCGCCTCTGCTCTCTTCTTGTTAGCCAGCAGCAATTAAAAAGGACTGTTCCATGCCAACACAATCATAGACACAAACGCAGACTTGGACAGTGAAATCCATGTCAACAATAAATTTTAAGGTGGCCATGCTGACAGGAGTGATAATAAAGATAATTGCAGTGGCTCCCTTACCATGCATAGTACATGCTTAGTGCCTTTATTTTTTTTCTTTTGTTTTTTCCTTTTTTTATGTATGTTGAGGCAGGGTCTCCCTTTTAGAGGTTCCCAGTTGCCCTGGATCTCGCCTTTGACCAGGCCGGCCTGGAACTCCCAACAGAATCTGCCTACCTGACTCACTCCCCTGAGGCTGGGATGAAAGGACCGTGCCACCAGACAGTGCACCCCCTGCTATGCCTTCACGCCTTAAACATAAGTGCCTTTCTTTCCCCGTTCACCTTTGAACAGGTATTCATGTAGCCCAGGCTGGCCTAACTTGCTTTAGTCATCTTTCCCTCTACTTTCCCAGGTACTAGGGTTATGGTGTTTATAAAATGCCTAGTTTTCTTGTGGTGCTAGGGATCAAACCCAGGGCTTTTTTTCCATTCAGCCAAAAAGCCCCAGGCACCCTACCAAGTGAGTTATATCTCCAGCCCTCACCCCCACATGACTTATATCACTCCCTTTCACTCCTCCAAACCCTGAAAATAAATAAATAAATTAAATTAATAAATAAAAAATAATCTCATTTTCAACAAGAATCTAAAACTACCCATTTTGTCCCCGGGCTTGGTGGTTTATAAAAAATTAGGCCTGAAATATAACACACCTTGTAGGTAAGGGGGAAGTTTTGCCAAGGTTCAAGAAGGGCCTGTTTTGGTCTAAAGACGTGAGTTACGTCAGCATAGAAGATGAGATCCCGTCTTAACGCTGAGAAAACGACGCCGGGCGTGGTGGCGCCGCCTTACCCTCCTAGCACATTGGGATGGCAGAGGCCAGGCGGATCTTTGGGAGTTCAAGGCCAGCCGGGTCTCAATGTGAGTTTCCAGGACAGTGGGCCTACAGGAGAACCCCTGTCCTTGAAAAGACCAAAAAAAAAAAAAAAAAAGATGAAAAAGAAGAGCTGGGAATGGTGGCGGCACGCCTTTAATTCATCACAAGAGACTTGGGGAGATGGTAGGCTAGTTGGAGAATAGCTTCTGTGAGTTCAGAGTAGACCTGGTTCAGACAAGGGAGTTCCAGGAACTGGGGCTACAGTGGAACCCTGTTTCAAAAAGACANACCATGTGGGGGAGCCTGGGGATCAAACCCGGTCCTCTGCAAGAGCGGTCGCGGCTCTTTAAAAAATAAAACACTAGGCCATCTCTCCAGCCCCCACCAGTTTTCATTGTAGCTCATTTATTTATCCCTTCAGTGTTTCTTGTTTCAATTTGGAGACTTTTGGAGTTTTGTTTGTTTGTTTGTTTGTTTAGACAGGGTCTCTCTCTGTAGTCCACACTGGCCTGGAACTCACTATGTAGCTATAGCTAGTTTTGAATGCTGGAGCCTCCTGACTCAGCCTCCATAGTGCTGGGATTACAAGCAGGTGTCACCGGGATCTCTCTCCACTGTACCTTTAAAAAAAAAGTACGCTGGGTGTGGTGGCACAGGCTTGAAAATCTCAGCACTCAGGAGGCAAAGGCAGGCAGATTTTTTTTTTTTTTTTTTTTTTTTTTTTTTTTTTTTTTTTTTTTTTTTTTTCTTTTTTTTATAGTTTATTTATTTTCTATGTGTAGGAATGTTACTGTTGGCATGCGGTTTGTGCACCATGTCATGCAATACTGCGGAGGCTAGAAAACGGTGTCGGATTCCCCTGGACTGGAGTTCTCCTGGAAGTTGAGTTACAGAAACGGTTTTTCTCAGCTGCAAAGTGTGTGCTGGGGATAGAACCGGGTCCTCTGCAAGGCAGCGGGGTGCTCTTAACCCGCTAGGACTAAATCCCGCTCAAGCCCTATATCATAGTGTTTTTTAAATGTAGCAATATATCTATCTGATAGATACATGCAACACACAGAAACAGGGGCTGGAGTCACAGAGCAGTGGTAAATAGAGCAAGTTGCCAAGTGTGCGTTGCATGGTTTGAGTCCACAGCACCGACAAAGTGAATGAATGAACTGAAGACGACAAATCAGCAAAAAGGAAAATACAAAAGCCAACAAATCCAGTAAAATGCAAAATGACCGGGAGTTGAATGGGGACAGGAGTTATCTTCACTGACAGACCAAATTTCTCCTAGTGGGTGAGATGACCAATTAAGCCATTTGTCTGAGTGTTGACAAGCCTGGGATGCTGCCGTGTGCTGGGGAATGACCATTTCTCCCACACTTTTCTCTATTTGAATTACTGCAGTACTTCTGTTTGCACAGTGGGCTGTTACATCATTTGGACCTCACTTGGCTTCAACGCATCATTTACGCATTAAATCCGCCTCTGCTCTCTTCTTGTTAGCCAGCAGCAATTAAAAAGGACTGTTCCATGCCAACACAATCATAGACACAAACGCAGACTTGGACAGTGAAATCCATGTCAACAATAAATTTTAAGGTGGCCATGCTGACAGGAGTGATAATAAAGATAATTGCAGTGGCTCCCTTACATGCTAGTACCATCTTAGTGCCTTTATTTTGTTTTTCTTTTTCTTTTGTTTTTTTTGGTATTTTGAGGCAGGGTCCTCCCTTTTTAAGAGTTCCCAGTTGCCCTGGACTCGCCTCTTTGACCAGGCCGGCCCTTGAACTCAACAGATATCCGCCTCCCTGCTACAGCCCCTGCAGTGCTGGGATAAAGACCTCCACAGAGTGCCACCACGCTGGCTATGCCTTCACGCCTTAAACATAAGCCTTCGCCTTTTCCCCCGTTCACCTTGAACAGGGTATTCATGTAGCCCAGCTGGCCTTGAACTTCTTTGCATACTGCCTCTCTACTTTCCCAGGTACTAGGGTTGATAGTGTGTTTATAAAATGCCCTAGTGTTTGCTTGTGGTGGCTAGGGATCAAACCCAGGGCTTTTTTCATTCAGCCCAAAAAAAGCCCCAGGCACCCTACCAAGTGAGTTATATCCCAGCCCTCACCCCACATGGACTTATATCACGTCCTTTCCCCCAAAGCCCTGAAAATAAATAAATAAATAAATAAATAAAAAAAAATAAATCTCATTTTAAACAAGATCTTAAAACAACCATTTTGTGCCCGGGCTGTTGGTGGTTAAAAAATTAGGCCTGAAATATAACACCTTGGTAGTAAGGGAGAATTTTTGCCAGGTCAAGAGACCTGTTTTGGGTCTAAAGAGTGAGTTACGGTCAGCATAGAAGATGAGATCCTCTTAACAAGCTGGAAAACGAAGCCGGGCCGTGTGGCGCACGCCTGTCCCTTCCTAGCACATTGGGAGGCAGAGCCAGGCCGGATCTTTGTGAGTGTCAAGGCCAGCCGGTCTACAATGTGAGTTTCCAGGACAGCTGGGCCTACAGGAGACCCCTGTCTTGAAAAGACCAAAAAAAAAAAAAAAAAAGTGGAAAAAGAAGAGCTGGCAATGTGGCGCACGCCTTTAATTACCTCAGCAGATGGGGAGGGTAGACAGTGGAGATAGCTTCTGTGAGTTCACAGAGTAGGCCGTATCGACAAGGATGTTCCAGGACAAACTGGGGCTACAGGGAGACCCTGTTTCAAAAAGACAAAAAAAAAAAAAACAAAGATGAAAAAAGAAGAAGGGGGTGGGGCTGGAAAGATAAAAAAAAAAAAAAAGATGAAAAAGAAGAAGGGGGTGGGAGCTGGAGAGATGGCTCAGTGGTTAAGAGCACTGACTGCTCTTGCAGAGGACCCAGGTTCAATTCCCAGCGCCCACATGTCGGCTAAGAGCCATCTTTAACTCCAGTTCCAGGGGAATCTGATACCCTCTTCTGACCTCCGCGGCATTGCAAGACATGGGTACACCAACCTACATGCAGACAGTACACTCATACTCTTAAAAAATAATAATAAAAAATAAAATTAAAGAAAAAGAAGACTGGGATGTAATAATAGCTCAGTGGTAGAGCACTTGCCCCTCATGAATAAAGCTCTAGTTCAATCCTCAGCAGTACACACAAGCAAATTTTCTGCTAGAAATCAACAACAAAAACCTTATTCAGTCTTGGAGGCATTAATTACTTGCTCAAACTCATCTGTTCAGGACTCGGTGTTGTCACCATTTGAAGCTGTCAGTCTGGCTTTAAAGCTGGTGGCAGAGGCAGGTAGTTAGTTGGTCTTTGTCATCAGTTCCTGGCAATGAGAGTTCCCTTTGGCAAGACCCCAGGTGTACACACAGAGCCTGGGACAGAGGGCAGAAAGGGAGCAAGATGGTCACAGTCCCTTTTGGGGCCTGGGCTCCCAAGGGACTTTCTCCCTAGAGTTCTGTATCAAAGTGCTCCACATCAACCCATGTGACCCAGACTTCTCTCACCCAAATCAACGTGGTTAAACAAACACAGGTGCTATTTCAAAGACAGTGGTCTACGTCCGTGAACATAACAAGGACACTGTGTCAGGTTCTGGCAAAGGACTAAGGGTTCTGTGTGTTCTTGCAGAGTCCTTGGCAGGTCACGCTGGGCTTGGGACTGGCAGTGCTGAAGATGAAGCACATGGGGCTGGAGTGCTCAGTTAGCAGCAAGCACTTACCCAGCATGCTTGAGACCCATGGTCTAACCTCAGTACCGCATACCCACCCACATGTACACACGCGCACACACACACACACACACACACACACACATGCACACACGCACACACACAGGGCACACTCATGGACTCTCAGGTCATCCACCCTCCCCTGCTGCCTTGTAGCCCCCCTCCAGCCCCCTCTGTTCTCACCGACCTTCGCTTGTTCCCTCTTCTGGGCCTTTCATTATTGGATATTGGCACCTCAACCTGGAACTACATTTCCAGAAGAGATACAAGGCAGCCAGGCAGGCCTGGAGCCGGGGGCCTCGGGCCAAACTTAGCTCCCAAATCACAGCCAGGATCTGGGCTTCAGAGGATTTCCAGGCAACAGGCGGATCCCAAGGTCTTGTCCCAAGACGGGTGACCTGTTGGTAGTTTGCTATTGGTGCCTGAGCAACAGCCCAGGATGGGGTTTATCCTTGAGGAGCATCTAGACTCAGCAGGCTCCGGAGAGTGACACATACTGATTCCTGGCTCCCTATACTGCCTCTGGGGAAGGCACCCCAGAAGAGACCAGCACAAGTCTAGGATGTAGCACATTGGGGTGGTGGCCCCTCCCTACTTCAGATGCAGGCTTGAGGATGCTAACCTACCTCCTCTGACCAGGCCAGGCAGTGCTTTCTTCCCAAGCCTATGCCCCACACAATAATTTGCTTTTCTCAGATCAATAGAGTTGGCTTTAGAAGCTAAGCTCCCTGTCCCTGTGGCTCAAGATGATATGTCACAAGTAAGTGGCCCCATCTTGGTCACCTGACTCCCTATAAACACAAGGGGGGGAGTTGATATCCTTTTTTGGGGGGTGTTTTTGAGACAGGGTTTCCCTCCCCTGTAGCCCCAACTGTTCTGGAACTCACTATGTAGACCAGGCTGACATTGAACTCTTAGAGATCCAGCTGCCTCTGCCTCCAGAGTGCTGGGATTAAAGGCATGCGCAGTCATGCCTGGCAATATCCTATTCTTTCACTGGGGTTTGGCCTCTAATTTAGTTTCCAACTTAAAACATTTAGTTTCTTGCATTATAAAAGGATACAACAACAACAACAACAACAACAACAGAAAGGACTGCATCAAAGAACTGACTGAAACAGTGAAATTCTGCTCAAAACAGTCAACTTCCACATGGAGAATATCGAGAAAGACTGCGAAAGAGATGAAAAGCATGTTTGGCAGAATGCATGAGCTCTGGTGGAGTGGGGGGGTAGGGTGGGGGACACAGGTCTAGATTTGATAATCTTGTACAAAATATATATTTAAAAAAAAAGGATGTAAGTTCTGTAAAGACGCTGTCCTCCACGCTGTGTCTGACTTCATCCCCCATCTAGCACCTGATGCCTGCTGCTCATACTACACTGGACCACACTGACATCCCTGCTGTTTCTCTATCCATCCAACCACCTTCCTACCACAGGGCCTTTGGCACTAGCCCCATCCATCTCTGCCTATGTCCCTCTTTTTTCACACTTAGTACCTAAGCCCCCTCATACGTTCTTTAACCTTTTCTGAATGTCGCCTTTTTTCTTTTTTTCTTTTATTGAGACAGGGTTTCTCCTATAGCCCGCTGACCTTTGGAACCCTACTCTGTAGACCAGGTGCCTTGAACGTCAAAGAGACTTCACCGCCTCTGTTCCTACGTGTTAGTAGGATAAAGTGTGTCACCACGGGGCATGGAGAGAATACTAGCGTTGAATCAGCTGCGCTCTTGCTGTGAGAACCGGTTCGATCCCCAGCACACCACATGGTCGACTTTAACCGGTCGTAACTCCAATGTCCAGAGAACTCCAGTTCAGGGACCGATACCCTCTTCTCTACCTCCGTCGACATTGCACGTCCGGTTCACCAAACGCTACATGCACGGTACAACATCATACCATAATATTGAATAAAATTAATTACAATAAATAAATTAAATTAAATTAAATATTAGCGACGGGCGTGTGTTCGCACGCCTTTTAACCTAGCACTTGGAGTGCAGAGGCAGTAGTATCCTTATGATTCCAATGCCAGCCCTGTCTACAACAGCAGTTCCAGAAAGCTTGAGCTACAGTAAACCTCTCAAAAAGACACAAATACGAATAAATAAAAGTAAAAATAAATAAAATAAATAATAAACATTTAAAGTGTAAAAACAATTATGTCACACAACACCATTGCCACTACCTGGCTTAAAATATGGTACTTAATCTGCCACTGTTGGTAGCTATGGTGTATCAACCAGTGCCTCTTGCAAGAATCAGTCAGTGCTCTTAACCCACTTAATCCCATCTCTCTAGCCCTAAATGTCACCTTTTATTTTTAATTTTATTAATTTTATTGATTCCTTTTTTTTTTTTTTTTTTTTTTTTGTATGTATGTAGGTCTGTTCACCCGTTTCGTGCAAATGCGCGTAGGTCATAAGTGGGCGTTTGATTCCCCTGGAATTGGAGTTAGGACAGTTCTCAGCCGCCATGTGGGTGCTGAGGATCGAACCCGGATCCTCTGCAAGAGCGGTCGGCACTCTTAACTGCTAGGCCATCTCTCCAGCCCTTAATTTTTTAAATTTATTTTTGTATGTGTATGAATGTACTGTCTGCATGTAGGTCTGTGCACCCGTGTCGTGCAATGCCGCGGAGGTCAGAAGAAGGTCTCAGATTCCCCTGGAACTGGAGTTCTCCTGGAATTGGAGTTACAGACGGTTCTTAGCCGCCATGTGGGTGCTGGGGATCGAACCCGGGTCCTCTGCAAGAGCAGTCGGTGCTCTTAACTGCTAGGCTATCTCTCCAGCCCCGAATGTCACCTTTTAAAACTCTTATTTATTCCCTTTCTTTCCCCACTAGAATATTTGTTGAAGGAATAGCTTCTATCTAAAAGCACAAAGAAAATTTCTAGAAGCTAGGCAAGCCTGTGATCCCAGCACTCCAGAGGTGGAGACGGAAGGGCTAGGAGTTCAAGATCATTCTTAGCTACATAGAAAGTCTGAGGCCAAGCTGAACTACAGGAGGTTCTAGCTCAAAAAGCAGAACAGAAACAATGCCTAGAACCCTCAACCCTTTAAAGTGAGCTCAAACGTCTCAAGCCATTCAAGTTGAAGCCAAGCAGCCCTTAGAAGGACAAATGCACTGGGTGGAGGTAGGATTATAGGACCTGCAATTCTGCTCAGGAATGGTCTAGAATTTTGTAAAGTCCTTCCCCTCCTCCCTGAGTTAGTCTCTGGAATGTTAGAAACATCGACTATTGGGCTGGAGAGATGGCCTAGCAGTTAAGAGCACCGACCGCTCTTACAGAGGACCCAGGTTCGATCCCCAGCACCCACATGGCGGCCGAGAACCGTCTGAAACTCCAATTCCAGGAGAACTCCAGTTCCAGGGGAATCCGACACCGTCTTCTGACCTCCGCAGCATTGTACAACACGGGTGAACAAACTTGCATGAAGACAGTACATTCATACACATACAGAAATAAAAATAAATAAATAAAAAAAAGAAACATCAACTCCTCTACCACACGGCTTTTCCCTTGGCCCTCAGCACTGGGTGGGGAGCCCTAGACCCAGAAGGCTTGAGAAACAGGATGGAGTGGACTCAACTCAAATCAGAGCCAAACAAGACTGTTGCGGGAGGACAGAGGCACCTGCTCAGGGCTCAGCAAACAGAGGCACGGACGGGGTGCAGGCGGCCTGCATGCTCACCAGCCTGGGCTTATTTGAAGAGGAGCAGGCAGTCCTTATGAATACTGGGGACTTCCAATGGTACCTCTGCACCCACTACAAGTCCTAAAATTCCACCATTAGAGATATTTAGGTTTCTGAATTTTTGTTTGAGACAGGATCTGGATATGTACCTGTGTCTGGTCTAGGACTCTCTGTGTAGTTGAACCTGGTCTAAAACTCAAGGTAGCCGGGTGTGGTGGCGCACACCTTTAATTCTAGCACTCAGGAGGCAGAGGCAGGTGGATCTCTGTGAGTTCAAGGCCAGCCTGGTCTACAGAATGAGTTCCAGGACAGCTGGGGCTACACGGAGACCCTGTCTCGAAAAGACCAAAAAAAAAATAAAGCTAAGTGGATGGTTGCTGATAAATGATACCTGAGGCTGGCTGCTGGCCTCTAGGCAAAGCAGGGCATGCGCATACACACACACACACACACACAAACACACACACACACACACAAACACACACACACACACACAAACACACACAGGTAAACAAATAAACACAGAAAATTAATTGGGCCTGAAGCTTATAACTATAATCCTAGCACTTGAAATGCTGAGGCAGGAGGATTACCTTGAGGTTTTTTTTTTGTTGTTGTTGTTGTTTTTGTCTTTTTGAGACAGGGTCTCCCTGTAGCCCCAACTGTCCTCAGACTCATTCTGTAGACCAGACTGGCCTTGAACTCACAAAGATCTGCCTGCCTTTGCCTCCCAAGTGCTAGGATTAAAGGTGTGCACCACCATGCCCGGCCCACTTAGCTTTATAAAGACAGGGTCTTGCTGGGCGTGGTGGCACACACTTTTAATCCCAGCACCCAGGAGGCAAAGGCAGGTGCATCTCTGTGAGTTCAAGACCAACCTGGTCTACAGAGTGAGTTTCAGGACAGCTGGGGCTACAGGGGGACCCTGTCTCAAAAAACAAAAAACAAAACAAAACAACAACAAAAAAAAGACAGGGTCTCTCTGGAACCTGGGCTCCTCAATTAGGCAAAGCAAGTCCCACATCCAGGGGTCTCTGCCTCCTCAGTGCTGGGATTACAAGCAGGTGCCGCCACACCTCGCTTTTTACTGGGGTGCTGGCTATTGAACTGAGTACTTTATGCACGTACTGCAGGCATTTACCTAGGGAGCCATCCTATGGCCCATTTTCCACTTTTAAAATGTACTCATGGGCCTGACCACTGGTGTGGTTTAGGAACAGAGTATTTGTTCAGCAGAAGAAAGCCTCCTGGTCCAAACAAATCCCCAGCACCCCCAAACAAATAGAAACCAGAACTCACTCTAGGGAAGGCCATCTGGCTGCCATGGCAGCCACATAACCCAGGCCTGAATTTGCACATCATGATGCCTCTGACCCATGTGCTGAGGTAATGGGGAACAGGGCCAATGTCAGCAAAATGTGACCTGAGATGCTGTCCTTCATGACAGGACTCCTCAGGATTGAGGCCTCGAGACAATAACTGTGAACTTATGGATCACCCCCAGTGTGGGTCTGACTGCGTATCTGGGGCAGGAAGTGGCTATGAAAAACCTTAACCAATGAGAAATCCCCTGTCAGCAGCGGCAACCTTTTCTTCCCAGGGCTTATTTTCACAGAAATGGGTTATTGGGACAGCTCACCTAGGGGGAGCATTAGGGGAACTTCTTCAGGGTCCACGTGGGACAGGCCATTTGGGGATCCTAGTTGTGGCACATTCACAGCGCACGTGTCATTACTTTTTTGTCTTAGCCTATGACAGGCATCACTAATCCATCATGAGGTATGGAGCCTCTCTGTCCACAGTGTTCCAGATAGTCACTGCCAATCTATCAGGATTTATCCACGATGTGGTGATTGTGCTTATAATCCCAGCCCTGAAGAGGCTGAGGGAGGAAGACTGCTGGGAATTCAAGGTCAATCTTTGTTACCTAGGAACCTGGGATACAGAATGAGTTCCAGGCTAGCCTGAGACTATATAGCAAGACCCTTTTGTAGGCTGGGAGCCCTGGCTCAGGCCTGATAGCCTGGACCTGGGCCTGGATGGTGGATCTGCAAGTGCCCACGTGTCACATGCCTGGCAGGAGATGCCAGATCAGCCCCACATGTCAACAAACATAGTGTGCAGTCCCAGGGTGTTTGAATGACCTTATAAAATCTGGACTTTCAGAGCTCCGTGAGTCAGTCGGGCAACAGTGTTCAGATTCTGGGAGGCCCATGTGGGCAGTGACTTGTTATATCCATCTGAACCTCTAGCCTCAGGGCCTGTGTCCTTGGCAGATTACCTGGTGCCAGGGATGATGTCTTCTGCTGGGTATACGACATGGTGGACACACACACACACACACACACACACACACACGTGCTATCTCTTGGATTAGCCATCTAGGCACAGGTGGCAGAGCCAGTGCAGAAAGACAAGTTTGCCTTAGGGTGGTCCCCACTCTGGGTGGGTCATTTCTTATCCCAGATGCCTGATCTGTTGCTAAGGAAGCTGACCCAGAGCTTAAATCTGCACAGTCTCAGTTTCTTCATCCATTAAATGGAGCTAATAATACCTCCCTCTGTAGAGATGTCACAAGAATGAGATGAACTAATTCTATAAAACACTTGGCATGATGCCTGGGACAGCAGGTGCTCAGAGAGGACAGTTGGTAAGATGACCTGGCCCTGGGACCTCTCCAGTTATATGAGGCCAGCTTGTGACCCACACCTGCCTGGGAGAATTGCCCAGCTCAGACCTGCTGTGTAGACCCCAGAGCCAAGCTTGAGGGTGAGAAAATCTGTCTCTACTATGTTTGGGGAATGACCGGAGGGTGCTGTACTCAAGGGTTCTCTGCTACGTGCTCCCACCGGTCCTCACTTTCCCACAGCCTTCCCTAGTGTGCATGCTGTGTGTGTAGGGGTGGGTAGGGTTGAGGCTCCTCTTTCCTGAAGAGGATTCCCAGTATCTTGTAGGACCAGGGTGAGTAGCCCCATGGTGTGCCTAGTTGGAAACAGGAGAGGAGTGTACCCCAGGGCCCATTCTGTGGCCCCCCAGCCTCCTGTGTCCACTTACACCATAGCAGAGAGGTGTGGGAGGCTCTGGGTGGGAGGATAGAGATATGTTTTTGTTTAGTTTTGTTTGATTTAGAGTGATTTGCTTACTTTTTTTTGTTGTTATTTTTGAGACAGGGTCTCCCTGTAACTCCAGCTGGTCTGGAACTCTCTGTAGACCAGGCTGGCCTCAAACTCACAGAGATCTGCCTGCCTCTGCCTCCCGAGTGCTGGGATTAAAGGTGTGTACCACCACACCACAAGGTTTCACTAAGTTGCCCAGGCTGGCCCTGAACCTGATCAGGAGCCCAGGCTGGCCTGGAACTCACATTTCTCCTGCCTCAGCCTCCCCAGTAGCTGGGAGTTTAGGCCTGTACCCTGCTTAGGTGCTGGGAATAGAACTGGGGCTGCCTGTCACTTGGTGAAGGGGTTAAGGTTGGATTTTAATGTTCTTAATCAGCCTTTCCTTAGTGACCACGATTTGGATCTGAACAAAGAAACCAGAATAACATAATAAATGTCACCCTACCCTACTAACCTGTCACCCTGCTATGAGCCAGGAGACTTGCATGCACCAGGCATGGGCTCTGAACCCCGAGAACTGATAAAGTTGTTATCTTGAAACCAGGATGACCGGAAGCCTCAGGTTTGGGGTCCAGCTGTGAGCAGAGCAGGCTTCCTTCGTCTGCCCGCTAGAGTGGTGACCTCACTCTGGAGTGGAGTGGCCCTACTGCTCAGAATGTGGAGGCCTGCTTCCCTGCCCCTCAAGCCTGGGGCGCATACTCTCTGTTGCCTGGAGCTTAGATCCGACCTCCTCTGTATCCTAGTATTGAGGCTCAGACCCACACCCCAGGGCTTGGGGGTTGGGGTGGTTGGGGCTGACTCCTTGCCAGGAACTGGGCCAGGCAGAGGGACAGTGACTAGCAACAGTGACAACAGTGACAACAGTGACGTTTTTTCCCCACATCCTCTCACCACCCTCTGTGTCTGCTGCTGAGTCAGGATCCTTTGGGGGATGTGGACGGGATGTGACTCGTCGGCAACTCCCGAGGGCCAGGAAGGTGTGGAAGAGGGCAAGATGGTGAGAGACAACAACGGCAGAGCAGCCTGTGTCCCCATCACATTCCCCAGCTCCGCTGTGGTTTGGGGTCTCTCAGACCTTGGTCACCATGCTATGGCCACAGATGCATTGCTGTCAGGGACCCTCACTTCCCCACAAAACAGCTCCAGAGAGATCTGCTGAGCAGTGCTTGACCCCAACCATGACCTCCACTTGTAGAGACTGAGAGAGGCTCTTGACATTTGGGGGTGTGGTGGGACAGTTCTTTGATTAAGATTGTCCTCTAGTAGGGCTGGGTGTGGTAGTGCATGCCTTTAATCCCAGCACTCAGGAGGCAGAGGCAGGCGGATCTCTGTGAGTTCAAGGCCAGCCTGGTCAGTTCTTGGTTGAGATTGTCCTCCAGAATACCTACCTATATCTGGCAGATAAAGACACCTCTCTAGACTGGAGTCTTTTTCTTTTTTTTCTTTTTTGAGACAGTCTTACTGTGTAGCCCCAGCTGATCTCGGAACTCACTACGTAAACTAGGCTGGCCTCAAACTCACAGAGATCCACCTGCTTCTGCTTCCTGAGTACTGGGATTAAAGTACACTACCATGCCTGCCTCTACCTATAAATGTAAATGATTTGGAGGTTCAGGAGAAAGCCTGTGATCCCAGCACCTGGAAAGCAGAGGCAGGAGGATAGGCATCAAATTACATAGCGAGTTCTGGGCTGGCCCGAGGTTGACCTCCAGAGATCAAACAACAACAACAACAACAACAACAACAACAACAACACAAAAAGGGTCTCTGTCCTAGTAAAGATGGAGTCAGGACTCACTCAGACCTTCTATGATCCTGCTCCAGCCCACCCCTGTCCAAATACTAATAGAGTCCTATGTCTACTATCTAAAAATGGCCACCGAAGCATATCTGGTCCCAGACGCTTTTCTAGAGCTTTCCGATCCCCACCGGAGGTGGAGTCTGTTTTCACTCCCCTTGCAATGCAGCCAGCTCAGTGGCTACTTGTTGAGTAAAATGTGGTAGAAATGATGCTGTTTGGTCTTCAAGTCAAGCATCCTACTGCTCGAATACTTGGCCTTGGAATCTGCTGTGTGGTGGGGAAGCCCAGGCCACATGACAGGGTCACAAATAGATGTCCAGCTGAAGCTCAGCGCAGATCTCTGCTGGTCAGTCACCAGCACCCGTAGCCAGCCATCTTCCCCAAGGAGTCTTGGAGATTCTTGCTGAGGCCCCAGAAAGCTTGCCTGGAAACATCCGACCCACAGAACCTGTGAGCTGAGGAAATAGTTGTTTCATTTTCTTGACTGGGAAGCTACAGAGATTTCTATTTCAGGACAGAAGCCATTGGGTGCTGCCATATATACTTTCTCGTGCTGCCCTAGCCCAAGCCTATGAGGGACCCTGGGCAAGGAAGAAGGAGAGGGTGGGAGGGACACACTGGAAAGGGTACAGCGCTCAACTGGCGGTGTAGTCCTGTAATCCCAGCTACTTGGGAGACTGAGGCAGGCGGATGTCTGAGCTATAGAGGGAACTTAAAGGCCAGTCTGGGCAGCTTAATGAGACCCTGTCTCAAGAAAAAAGAGAAAGAGGCAGGCTTGGCGGAGCATGCCTTAATCCCCAGAGCGGCAGCTGGATCTCTGTGAGATCGAGGCCGCCTGACCAACATAGCAGCTCCAGGCCAGCTGGAGTTACACTTGATTAATTAATTAATTAATTAAAATTAGAAAAGAGGACTGGGGCCGCTTCAGTGGGAGAGAACTGATTCCCAAAGGTTGTCCTTTGACTTCTGTACACAGACTGTGACACACACACAAATAAAAATAAAAATAAAAACAATGAGATTTAAAAACGAGGTTTTCTTTTTCTTCCTGCATAAATTGTCCTCAGCCTAAGCCTCATTTCCCTAGGGGAAGCCCTTGGGGAAGAGAGGTCACTTCCCCAAAGGCCTTGCCTTAGTTCCCACCTTTCCAATAGTGCCATGCATCCTGCCTGAGCTATCTTTTTTTTTCTTTTTTGGTCTTTTCGAGACAGGGTCTCCCTGTAGCCCCAGCTGTCCTGGAACTCACATTGTAGACCAGGCTGGCCTCGAACTCACAAAGATCCGCCTGCCTCTGCCTCCCAAGTGCTAGGATTAAAGTCATGTGCCACCACGCCCGGCTCTGCCTGAGCTATCTTATTGAGAATTCATTTTTACTTTTTGTCTGTTGTTT
The DNA here is from genome assembly GCA_009823505.1 of Rhizomys pruinosus. Lineage (NCBI taxonomy): Eukaryota > Metazoa > Chordata > Mammalia > Rodentia > Spalacidae > Rhizomys > Rhizomys pruinosus. The sequence continues at coordinate 112,057 of VZQC01001583.1, read as the reverse complement.
TAGTGCTGGGGATCAAAACTGGGACCTCATTTGAGCTAAACCTATGCTCCATACCTGAACTATGACCCCTCTGTATATGTATATATATATATTCTGCTGGTTATATATGTTGCAAATATTTCCTCTCTCTCTCTCTCTCTCTCTCTATGTATATATATATATATATATATATATGTATAATTTTTTGAGACAGAATTTCCCTGTAGTTCTAGCTGGCATGTAGACCAGGCTATCTTGGAACTCACAGAGAGATCCACCTGCCTCTGCCTCTCAAGTGCTAAAGGCATGTACTACCATTCCCAGCTTTCTACGAGTGTTTTGTTTTGTTTTTAATTTTTTTTTAAAGACAGAGTAACATGTATTTCAGTCTAGACCTGACCTTGAACTGTTTTCTTTTCTTCTTCTTTTTTTTTCTTTTTTTTTTGAGACTAGGTCTTACTCTGTAGCCCTGGCTGTCCTGAACTCCCTATGTAGACCAGGCTGGCCAGAGATCGGCCTTGGTTCTGCCTCCCTAGTGCTGGGATTATATGTATGCATACCATACCTGTCTTCCTGAGGTATTTTTTGGTTTTGGTGCTGGGGCTTGAACTTAGAACCTTGCACATGCTGTGTTAAACATGTGAGCTTGTGCTTTACTATGGAGCTGCACCCTCCCTCTAAAGTTACTCTTCCCTATCAAGGGGGGGGTGCTGAGGGAGGTACCGAATACTCAGCTAGATTTACTTTGCAAAATCTTATCAAGTGACACACTTATAACGATGTGTGTACATTTCCATGTGCATGTTGTAATTCTAAAGTTTACCTTTAAAGAGATTATTTCTTACCCTAAGGTTATAAAAATATTCTCCTGTATTTTCTTCTAAGTATATTAAAGTTTCACTATTCACATGTAAGGCCTGAACCCACCTGGAGTCGGTAAGGATCTAATTTTACTCTTTCCATATGGATAACCACTTGTCCCAACACATTTATAAAAGCCTGTCTTCTCCCCCTACCTGGAGATGCCTCTGTCATCTGGTGAATTCTCCCATTGGCACAGTTCCGTGTCTGCCCTTCCATCCAGTTCTTCTTTTCATAGCTTGCCTGGCACATGCCTTTTCCAGCTGAGCTGTATCACTGGCTCTCTTTGATTATTTTTTGAGACAGGGTCTCAATTAGCCCAGACCGTCCTTAAACTAACTACATAATTGAAAATGGCTTTTAACTTCTGGTTCTCTGGCCTCTGGCCCTCAAGTGTTCAAATTTCTTCTTTCTTTTTATTAATTAATTAATTAATTAATTGTATGAGTGTACTGTCTGCATGTAGGTTTGTGCACCCATGTTGTGCAATGCCTCAGAGGTCAGAAGAGGGTGTCAGATTCCCCTGGAACTGGAGTTCTGCTGGAACTGGAGTTACAGACGGTTCTCAGCGCTATGTGGATGCTGGGGATCGAACCCGGATCCTCTGCAAGAGCAGTCGGCACTCTTAACCGCTAGGCCATCTCTCCAGCCCCTCTTCTTTCTTTTTAAAAATTAATTTTAATAATTTATTTATGGGGCAGGGAGTACAGGTGCCATGGTATATATGTGGAAGTCAGAGGACAACTTGCAAGAATAACTTCTCTCCTTCTACCATGTGGGTCCTCGGGATCAAACTCAGGTCATCAGGCTTTACTTGCTGAGCCTCCTTGGCAGTAAGAACGTTGAGATTTCAAGTATGTGCCATCTCCACATCCAGCTCTACCAGAGGACTTTAAGGGGATAAACGGTGAGGATGACTGCGCTCCAGAGGTCAAGGCCAAAGTGTCAGGAGTCCAGTTGGTGGCTGCTGTGGGGTCTAAGTGAGCAGTGAGCAGCTGGAACACAGGGGACCAGGTGGGTGTGGCTGGGGCTAAATGGATACGACTCGTGGAGGACTGAGCAGGGAGGCAAAGCTACACTCAGAATTAAAAACAACTTCTTGGTTTGAGCCTAAGTGGAAGGACGGTGGGGCTATTTGCTGAGACAAAGCCTGGGGAAGACCGATAGGGGTCGGGGAATGCCACGTAAAAAATGCTCAATATAGGCCAAGCGCATCTGTAATCCCAGAGGAAAGCAGATCTCTGTGAGACTGAGGCAGTGAGTTCCAGGCCAGCTGGGGCTGCAGACCCTGTCTCAAAAAGCAACCCCCCAGCTCAGTACAAAGTACTGTTGAGTGAACTGACGGGTGCAGATAAATGGCATGCCTGTACCACCTCAGTCCTGCAACTTTGGGTCCCGGTGACTGGGGAGGCTACAGCTGTCTTTTGGGAGGACCTTCATCAGCCCAGTACCATGCTGCATTCGGTCCCCCAGCAGTCAAATTCTTTGTTGTTTGTTTTGTTTTTGATACAAGATCTCTTGTTCTCTGGATGGCCTGGAACTCACTATGTAAACCAGTGATGACCTTGAATTTCTACCTAGTCCTCCCAAAGGGCTGAGATTGCTGACACTTGACCAGCAGCCCCCATTTTATGTAGTGCTAGGAATTGGGTATCAAACCAGGGCTTTGTGCATGCTAAGCAAACGTACATTTCCAGCTCTGCCTCCTTTTTTGGGCTATGTTGGGGATAGATCCCAGTGCTTCATGCATATTAAACAAGTGCTTTCCCACTGAGCTTGAACCCCCACCCCCTTTTAAAAAAAATGTTTTTGAGCCAGGTGTGATGGTACACTTCTTTAGTCCCAGTGCATGGGAGCCAGAGGCAAGTTGATCTCTGTGACTCCAAGGCCAACCTGGTCTATACAGAGAGTTCCAGGCCAGCTAAGGGTATAGTGAGAGCCTATCTCAAAACAGATTTATTCTTCTGGACGTGGTGGCGCTCGCCTTTAATCCTAGCACTTGGGAGGCAGAGGCAGGCAGATCTTTGTGAGTTCAAGGCCAGCCTGGTCTACAGAGTGAGTTCCAGGACATCTGGGGCTACAGGGAGACCCTGTCTCAAAAAGACAAAAAGAAAAAAAAAGATTTATTCTTTCTTTTTGTTGGGTGCACGCCTTTAATCCAAGCTCTCAGGAGGCAGAGGCAGGTGGATCTCTGTGAGTTCAAGGCCAGCATGGTCTACATAGTGAGTTCCAGGCCAGGTGGGGCTACAGGGAGACCTTGTCTCAAAAACAAAAAACAAAAAACAAAAAACAAAAAAACATAGCCAGGGTCAAGCGCGCCTTTAATCCCAGCACTCAGGAGGCAGAGGTTGGCAGATCTCTGTGAGTTCAAGGCCAGCCTGGTCTACAAAGAGAGCTCCAGGACAGCTGGTACTAAAAGGGAGACCCTGTCTCAAAAATGCCAAAAGGAAAAAAAACAAAAACAAAAAAACCCAAAACAAACAAAAAAAGTTTTTTTTTTAAATCTTTTCGAGACAGGGTCTCCCTGTAGCTCCAGCTGTCCTGGAACTCACTCTGTAGACCAGGCTGGCTTTGAACTCACAAAGATCCACCTGCTTCTGCCTCCTGAGTGCTAGGATTAAAGGCGTGCGCCACCATGCCCGGCTATTCTTTCTTTTTTAAAATTAAATTTAATAGGAGGCAGAGGCAGGCAGCTTTCTGTGAGTTCAACACCAGCCTGGTCTACATAGCAAGTTCAGGCCAGCTGGGGCTACGAGGAGACCCCGTCTCAAAAAAAAGACCCCCGTCTCAAAAAAAAAGACCCCCAATATAATTTAATTAATTTATTTATGGGGTGGTAGAGGGCACAGTTGCCATAGTGTGTGGAGCTCAGAGGACGACTTGCAGCGTAATCTCTTTCCTTCCACCATCGGGTCCTATGGACCAAAATCAGATTTTCCAAAAAGAAAAAAAAAGCTGGGTGTAGTGGTGCACACCTTTAATCCTAGCTCTTGGGAGGCAGAGGCAGGCAGGAGGCAGAGGCAGGAGGATCTCTGTGAGTTTAAGGCCTGCCTGGTCTACAGAGTGAGTTCCAGGACAGTTGGGGCTACAGGGAGACCCTGTAGACCAGGCTGACCTTGAACTCACAGAGATCCACCTGCCTCTGCCTCCCGAGTGCTGGGATTAAAGGTGTGAACCACCATGCCCAGCTACTCACTCCCTTTTTTAAGGGACCAGGTCTTATTAAGTTGCTCAGGATGGCTTCAAACTCCTTGTGCTTAAACCATCCTCCTGCCTCAGCACCCTGGGTAGCTGGCGGGGTTACCTGGGGAGACCCCACCTATGGCTTACCACAGCTCACTGGTCCCAGGCCAGCATCCATGAAGGGCACATCCAGGCCTCTGAACTGCAGCCAGCTGTCAACCTGCCCCCTTCCTCAGCTAAGCGCGTGTGGCCTGGTGATGCTTCATTTGGCTTTGGGGCCAGTGTTATTTGCCAGCACCCAGTCAGGCAGCCTTGTGCTTACCTGTGCATAAAGAAGGCCCTGCTGGGGAGATTCTTGCAGCTTCCAAGCCCTTGCCCCCCCCCCCCAGCACTGAGGGCATAGATGGGGAAATTGTGGGCCAATCTCTGTCCATAGCTGCGTCTGGCTCATTGTTCACAGCTGTTTTGAAAACAGCTTTAGGCCATAAAATGCATCAGAACTGCAGGCTGAATCATGTCTCAAAGCAAGCCTGCATCTGGGGTGGGGCCCTGTATGTGTCTGTTGCTGACCCTGTGGACAGTGTCAGGTGATCTGCAGATCCCCTCAAACCCCGAGGCCCAGGCTAGCTTCAGTTACTAGGTGAATGAAAGCCAGTCTTAAGGGTTGAGAACAACACCCTGGTTCAGGCACAGTTGAGGTAAAGGGAGGGCCTGCTGGCTGCTCGTATCCCCAAATAACTGAGCGACCAGGTGCTGGAGTGGGAAGGTGAAGAGACCGGGAAGGGAGGAGCTATGCCAGCTGGGGAAGGGCAGGCTCCACACCTCCACACCTCCACACCTCCACACCGATCACCCCCACTCCTACCTAGGAACAGGCATGTCATTATGGTCAGGCTTTCATTACCGACCTGAGGCAACTTCAGGTCTCGAAGGAACTGCTCTCTGGACAAACAGGGAAAAAGGAGGGACAGAAGAATTAACCTTTACTAAGCCCCTCCCACTGCATGCCAAACCCATGCTTGGCTTGTTCTCTTAGGGTCTTGCACTGGGTCCAAGAATTCTGGGTCACTTGCTGGCATCTAGGCCTGAGTCAATAACTTCACCTCCTAAATAGTCCGTGCTTCTCTGCCTCCCTCTCCTCAATGCCCTGCCCCCTGCAGCTGCTGAGGGTCATGTGACGTGAGGTAAGTGAAGACTCAGTAATTGGTAGCTCATATTTCATAAGTAGTGAAGGTACAGTTAACATTTATTGCATAGGCCGAACAGGCACACAACCCTGTTTTCCTCTTAGATACTCATTTAATCTGCTCATACAGCCCAGGATGGTCTTGAACTCACTATATAGCCAATGGTGCTGTAGGACTCTTTCTTACCCTTCCTCAGGGCCCGGGTTACTGGTGTGAGTCATTATAGTTCGTGAGCTGTTTTGTTTAGTAAGTTCACCCTGTACACGAGTCAGGCAAAACTCACTAAGAACAGAGGTGAGTTGGGGACATTTGTAACCACGTATGTGAAATCGGACCAATTTGCCAATAGACACATCTTGGTTCGGATCTTGAGGGTAGTTTCCTCTCCCCTCAGCAGAATAGCAGTGCCTGCTGGGAGCAGGGAGTGGATTTGGAAGATTCAAACAAAGAAACAGAACAGAAAAGAAATATCTGACCAAGCTAGGTGTGGTGGTGCAAGCCTGTCAGCCAGCACTGGGGGCTGAGGCAGCGGGATCGGTATGAGCTGGGGCCGAGCCTGGGCTAGAACATGAGACCTCATCTCAAAACACCAGGAAGAGCTCGTGGGGAGCTAGGGAAGGGAGGCTGTCTTCTTAACATCAGCTTGCCTTTTTTCTTCAGTACTAGGACTGAATCCTGGGGCCTCTGGAGGGCCAGGTAGGCAGAGTTCCACCTCTGAGCAAACTCCGGCCTCCTCAAGGTCCTTAGAAGCTTTTTGATGATGACTCTGGCAGATTGGAATCTTATTTTCAGGAAAAACTGGTCTGTTCAGGGATCTATTTGCTTCCTTAAAGCTTGATTATGTGGCTAGGCATGGTGGAGCCTGCTGGTGATCCTAGCACTTGGAAGGCTGTAGGCAGGGAAATCGGGAGTTCAAAGTCATCTTCTGTAAATAGGGGTTTGAGGCTAGCCTGCGGGAACATGAGATGCTGTCTTAAAAAAAATGTTAGTCTTACACACAAAAGCTCTTAAATGAATTAGCTGAAAAACTTCCCAAGGTGGCTGCCCACTGAGTAGCAAAAGGAGCTGGGTATGATGCCACACACCCCGGACAGGAGCATTGCAAGATCAAGGCCAACTTAGGCTATATTTCAAGAACCAGGCTAGCCAGGGTAATATAGCAAGACACTATATCAAAACACCCAAACCCAGGGCAGGAGAGATAGCTCAGGAGTTAAGAGCATTGGCTGTTCTTGCAGAGGACCTGGATTTAATTCCCAGCACCTACATGGCAGGTAACAGCCATCCTTAATTCCATCCAGTTCCTAGGGAATTTGACACCCTCTTTTGACCACTAAGGCACTGCATGACACAGTATACACTCACATACATGCAGGTAAGATATTCATACACATAAAATATAATAAAGTTTTGGGGTTTTTTTTTGGTCTTTTTGAGACAGGGTGTCCCTGTAGCCCCAGCTGTCCTGGAACTCTGTAGACCAGGCTGGCCTTGAACTCACAGAGATCTGCCTGCCTCTGCCTCCCGAGTGCTGGGATTAAAGGCGTGTGCCACCACGCCCGGCTGAGCCTGCAGGTTTTTAAGCCTATTTCCCCTCTCTTCCTCATCTTTCCCCTTCTCTGTGTGTGGGTGTGTAGGGTTGTGTTTTCATGTGTGTGGATGTGGGTGTGCACATGCCGTGGCGCAGGTGTGGGGTTCCAAGGACAACCTCTCCTCCTCATTTGGGACTTGGTCTCTGGTGCGGGTTCAGCAGAGCTAGCTGGCCCCCAGGCTTCGGGGGACTCTCCTGTTCTGCTCCCCACTTCCTCAGATGTGCTGGGATCTCAATGCGTTTGTGCCGTGTCTGGCTTTGGGGTTCTGAGGATCTGGACTTGAGTCCTCAGACACTGCAGCAAGTGCTTTTGTCCACAGAGACGTCTCTCTGGCCTTCACCCCTCTTCTCTGCTTGGGCCAGGCTCTTGAGGGACAAGAGTAAACACACGGCTCTCACATGGAGACCAGGACTGGAAAGAGATGCCCCAGGAATGTGGGCACAGGAGGAGTGCCAGGGGATGTCCTAGAGCCAAAAGGCCCACCTGGTAAAGGGAATAAAAACCCAGCCATCCCTGTCGAGTACACCAAAGACTGGGTTCACGTGCTCTGGAGCTCGCCCAGAAGTGCAGGCCAAGGGCTCAGTCTAGCTTGGCTTACTCAGCCCCTTTGCATAACAACTTGCCCAGCCCAGCTGTGTCCCTTTAGCACCCAAGGCTGGCACCCAGGATTGCCTGCTGAAAAGGGAAAATATCCTCATGACAAGAAAGCCCACTAGTGCTGTGGAAGCCAGCTCTTAGGATCCTGCTCTGGGGCGAGTCTGGGTCAGGCTTGGGTGAGGGACCTGCTAGGCCTGAGAGATTAGAAATAACCCATGTGTTCAATAGCCAGGGGCCCAAGATTCTGGGAGATGGCTGTGAATCCTTTAAAAGAGTGAGGTTCCGCCAGGGGTGGTGCACACCTTTAATCTCAGCACTTGGGAGGCAGAGGCAGGCGGATCTCTGTGAGTTCAAGGCCAGCCTGGTCTATAGAGTGAGTTCCAGGCCAGCTGGAGCTATAGGCAGACCCTGTCTCAAAAAAAAAGAAGTGAGGTTCCTTGGAGGTACTCGTGGAGGCCTCTCTTGTACCCCCATATAGACACCTTGCCTATTCCACACCTTTGGGGCTGCCACAGATTCTTTAACAGGGGGCTCCCTGCACTTCTCAGAGACTCAGCCGTCCTGCTTTGCTTGGCTTCCCTCACTGCCCGGCCTGGAGAGGCAGCAGAGTAGGGAGGTGGAGGACGGAAGGCTGTGGAGCTAGCTGTCCCTGCCAGTCCCACTTTATGACCTCGTCTCCATACTCTACTCCAGTTTCCTCATCTGTAAAATGGTGACACGACTACCTCACAGGTGAGATCAACCCTGGTATACAGGTCAGGTCTTCAATAAAGGTAAACATGGGTGCTGGAGGTGTAGGTCAGTTGGTAGGTGCTTGCCTGGCAAGCATGAGTCCTGGGTTCCATCTCCAACATTACATAACACTGGATGTGCTGTGCACCTATAATTCCAGCATTCGAAGGTGGACGCAGTATCAGAAGTTCAAGGTCATCATCAGCTGTCAGAGCTCTGGGCTGGCCTAGGCTATATGAGACCCTGACTCAAAAAATTGTAAATATGACTTGTGTTTTGGCTGGTGGGAACTGCTAGATGAGGTGGGGGTCCGCTGTGCTGTGTCTGTTCCAGAGCCCGGGGTCCTGCCATCCCCTGTGTCAGGAATGCTGAGCCCACACGGCAGACTGAAGTGGAGGGAAGAAGAGTTCACACACAGCCACCGTTTCCTAAGACTGGGAAACAAAGGTGACAGCCTCCTCCGTCCTCCCCCACTGTCCTGACATTCAGCCGCCCTGCTGGGGGTGGGAGGCGACCTCAGTTCACCCAGCAGTCTAAGGAATGGGTGCACCTGCTGGGGCTGTCCTGGGCTTTGTTCCCTGGGAAGCTCACTCTGCTGCTTAAGGGTCGGAGTCAGGCAGCTTTGGGGGAAATAGTGAAGGTGAGAAAAGGTGCCACTTCTCAACGCAAGGGGGACTGAGCTGCAGGAGATGCTGCAGGAGATGCTGCTGATGGGGGCCGGAGAGATGGCTCAGCTGTTAAAAGCACTGGCTGCTCTTGCTGAGGCCCTGGGTTCCATTCCCAGAACCCACAAGGCGGCTAACAACCGTCCATGATTCCAGTTCCAGGGGATCTGAGGTGCCCTCTGGCCCTGTCAGGCACAGGTGAACTTCCATGCAGGCAAAGCACCCATACACACAAAATAAGTAAAAATTTAAAATTAAAGAAGAAAAGAGCTGGGGGCAAGAAAGGGGGCGCTGTTGGACTTAATGTGCTGGCCCAGTGTGTCAGGGGACCTCCGTGGTGTCCTCTGTCCACATCTGTCCATTCTGACTGTAAAATCTCCCCTGGAAGCCCTGTCTCCCAGGAAACGAATAGATTATTTCCACATAAGCTGTGTGTCACTTCCTTTTGGGGAAAGAGGTGAACCAATCTCACCCTATAACACGGGCTAACCTGGAACTCATCATGTAGCACAAGCTGGCCTCGAATATGTGCTTACCTTCCTGCCTCAGTAGTCCAGTCTCCAGAAGTGTTACCAAGCCAGATGCTTTTTTGGCTTATTGAGACAGAATCTCACTATGGAGCCCAGGCTGGCTGCCGCCAAACTCACGAGCCTCAGTACTGGGATTACAGCACTGGCCACCAGGCCTGGCCTGTGTGTCACTTCTTCCTTTACTGATTCTGTGTCCCCTTTTGGTCCAACCCCGTCTTTGAGCTGATGTCTCATTATCATTCTTTCAACAAACCTTGAACTAAAAATAGCTAGGCTTCCTGCATTATCTTCTTTCCTCCCATCAAGCACTTTATCCCGCCCCTGCCTTGCGGATGAGGCGACAGCCCTCCAGCTCTGGGGACGTGGCAGAGCTGTCTAGCTGGTACTTGGCCCATGTGCCTTCCTGCCCACAGGACTCTGAGTCGCTAGAATGAGGCAAGCCTGGACCTGCCAGTGATGCTCGACAGAGGGGCCTCGGTGGATGAGATGCCAGGGAAGCACTGCTTCCAGGGGAGAGGCCTGGCGTTGGGGTAGGAGAGAGCAGGACGAAGAAACAGCGTGTAAAGGGTATCAGGAGGGTTTAGGCCTGCATGGCTGAGTGGGGCTGCTGGCATTCGCTCACAATCGGAGTGTGGGGGAGGCCAAAGGGACCGCAGTGTGTTCCCCTCTGCTGCAGAGAGGGCAGGCATGCCATGGTGTCCACACCTTCTGCAGAAGGTGCTAGCTAGATAAGACATCTGCCTGGGTTTAGGAGCCCTGCCAAGGCAGGCAGGCTACTGGCTTCTCCTCCCAAGAGGGGCTGAATGCCTGGGAACAAATTTGCATTTTCCAGGGATTCCTAGTCCTCAGCCACCCAGGGCAGAGAAACTTCTCTGTGTATGTGTGTGTATGTTATTTGGGATCAAAGCCAAAGCCTGGAGCAGGCTAGCAAGCACTCCACCTCTGAGCTACATCCCAGCTTGACCTCTCTGAAGTCGCTCAGTCAGGCCTCACGATCCTGAACTCAAGCCGTGCTCCCACCCCAGTGAGTCCTCCAAGAAGCTGGGAGGACAGGCACATGGCCTCAGACCCGATTCACACTGAACCTCTTGTCTTCAGCTGTGAACCACAGACTCTGGATCCTCACTCTGTCTTCCTGAAAAGCTTATTTATGCTGAACTTTCAATGACTCATACAGCTTACAATGTGACTCTCAGCTCTGGCTCTTCAGAGGAATTATCTGAGAGAGAGGGGTGTGTGGGGTGTGTGTGTGTGTATGTGTGTGTGTGTGTCTGTGTGTGGTATGTGTGAAGGTGATAACTATTGTTTAATCTGCTCATTCTCAAACAATGCAGAAAAGAATAAGGAATCAAGTACCAATCCGTCCTTTCAGAATGCCAGTCTCCTGTGATCACAGCACTCTAGACGGAAGGCAGGAGGAACGCTATGAGCTCCAGGCCACCCAGGGATGCAGGGCGAGACTTTGCCTCAAAAACAGATAAGGGCTGGGATGTGGCTCAGCTGGTAAGCGTGTAGCATGTATGAAGCCCTGGATTCAGTCCCCGGTGTTGTATAAGCCAGGCGTTGGGGCACACACTGGTGTTGGGGCGCACACTGGCGTTGGGGCACACACTGGCGTTGGGGCGCACTCTGGCGTTGGGGCGCACACTGGCATTGGGGCACACACTGGCGTTGGGGCTCACTCTGGCGTTGGGGCACACACTGGCGTTGGGGCACACACTGGCGTTGGGGTGCACACTTTGGAGGTGGCGGCAGGATGACCGGAAATGTTCGGTCATCTTTGCCTACTTAACTAGTTCGAAGCAGTCTGACCTAGAGACCCTGCCTTAGAAATAAATAGATGCTGTTGAGATGGCTCAGTGGCTAAAGTACTTGCTATGAAGGCATAGGACTATATTTGGATCCCAGCACCCACATAAAAGCTGGGCATGATCTGTGGACACCACATGCACATGGTATATTTACATGTATGGACAAAGCACTCATGCACATTAAAAAAGGAAAGCAAATCTGGGTATGGCATTAATGATGCCATACCCAGAGCAGAGACAGGCAGATCCTGGGGCTTGCCGGCTAGCTAGTCTAGCTCCAGGCTCAGAGACTCTGTCTCAAAAAATACTGTAGTGGACCAGTGAGACGGCTCAGCTGGTACAGGGGCTTGGTGTTCAAGTCTGGGACCTGTGTTCATCTCTAGATCCCGTGTAAAGGAGGAAGAGAACCAGCTTCACAAAGTTGTCCTCTGCTCTCTCTAAACACACACACACACACACACACACACACACATGCACACACACACTGTGATAATGTGTACCTTCACACCTGCGTTGTGCATATACACACAATGATAATAAAATTGCTATGAGTGGTGGCGCATATCCCAGCACTCAGGTGGCAGAGCAGGCAGATCTCTGTGAGATGGAGGCCAGCCTGGTCTACATATCCAGTTCTAGGCCAGTCAGGCCTACAGGAAGACCCTGTCTCAACAAAACAAAACAAAATCAAATAGTAAATAAAATTGAAAAAGAATAAGGTGGAAGCCATTGGGGAAGACATCCTGACGCTGACCTCCGGCCTCCAAGTGCTCATATACAGATGAGCACAGTGCTCAGCACACAGGCATGCATACTCATACACACAAAAGACACTCGAAGCCAGATATGATGATGTGTGCTGTAATTGCAGCCTTCTAGAGGCTGAGGCAGGAGGATGGCAGGTTTAAGGCCATCCTGGTCTACATGAGGAGACTCTAGAGAAAAAGAACATTTGTTGGAATGGAAAGGACCCCCCCATCTTCCCTCCCTGCCCCACCCAGCTAGAAAGTTTGGCCTCAACACATGGCCTCAGGCTGTAGGCTCCCTCCCTCCCTCCCTCCCTCCCTCCCTCCCTCCCTCCCTCCCTTCCTTCCTTCCTTCCTTCCTTTTTGGTGTGCTGGGCTAGAACCCAGGACCTCACACAAGCTGGGCAAGTACACCACCTTGGAGCCTATTTTATTTGCCTGCCTAGTTTCCAACTCTCAGCTCTAGTTACCTAATTGTCTAGGATACCTGTGTCATCATCAAACCTAAGTTGTGGAGACCTGCCATTGATGCAGGGCACCTTGTGACAGACCTGCAGACGAGTCGTGTCCAGTGAGCTGATCACGTGGTCATGCCTGCTTCCTGTGGTGCTGGTCAACTTTGTACACATCTGTGAGTCTATTCAGCATTCTTTCTTGCCCACATGTATGCGTTCCAATTTTCCTTTGAAGCAGCTGTCATATATTATTCATTCCTTAATTACTTAACGAGTTAAATAAAAATTTTGACATGTGTTCATTTTATATTTGTTTGAGAGTCATGATTCCCCCCCCCCAAAAAAAAAGTACCCTTTAAATGCTTAGCTTGATTTCATTGCTGAGCAGTTTCTGTCTTACTTCCAAAAAGGGCTCCCGGGTGCTATTTTCTCTGACCTTTTCCATGTTCTCTATAAATCTGAACAACCTCACTGGGTGTAGTATTCTTGACTCGCTAACACAACTTTGAAGACTCGGCTTCCTTGTCCTCTGGTTCTGAATGCTGTAGAAAAGCTCAAGGCTCTGCTGATTTCTTTTGCTTCTCCTTTGTGTGTGTGTGTGTGTGTGTGTGTGTCTGTGTGTGTGTCTGTGTCTGTGGTGTGTCCATCTGTGTGTGTCCGTGTGTACTGTATATATCTTTACATGTATTTGTGGGTAAGTATGGTACACACGTGCATGTAGGGTAGAGGTTAATTTCAGGTGTCTTCATAAAGACAGATGCAGGGACTCTCCGTGGAACCTAGACTTCACCAATTCAGCCAGTCTGGGGAATCAGGTTGCTCCAGGGATCCCTTTTGGAGTATGAGATTACAGGCAGTGACAGGGCTGCAGGCAGCCTGTCACACATTTAGGCAGGTCCTGGGGATCTGAATGCCAGTCTTCATGCTTGAACTGCAAGCACTTTAGCCAGCCATCTTCTCCCCTCCTCTCTCTCTCGCTCCCCCAGCAGGGTCTAATGTAGCACAGTCACATGTCAAACTTTAGTCGCCTAGTCCTGATCCTTCTGCCTCCACTGTCCAAATGCTAGAACTACAGGCATGCACCACCATACTTGGTTTTATGTGGTGGTGGGGGCTCAAGTGCAAGCACTCTACCAACTCAGCTAGGTAGTGATGAGCTCACTAAGTTAGCAAGATTGGCTGTATTGGTTAGTTTTTATTGCCAACTTAATACAAACTAGAGTTACCCGGGCAGAGAGCACCTCTACTGAAGACTGGCCTAGATTAGCTGGGTTTGTGGGCATGTCTGTAGGGCATTTTCTTGCTCATTGATTTAGGAGGGCCCAGCCCACTGTGGGCAATCAACCCTTACTACCCTGGTTCCCAGCTGTGTAAGAAAGCCTGCTGACCCAAGATGGAGAGAGAGAGGCAGTAGGCAGCTAGTCGTCTTCCATAGTTTCGGCTTCAGGGTCCTGCTCTGACTTCCCTCAGTAATGGACCGTTATCTATGTTTAAGCTGAAATAAAAATTTTCTGTCCCTAACTTGCTTGTGTCCATAGTGTTTGTCACAGCAGCAGAGCACACTGGCTTTAAATTCAGTTCTCAGGTTGATTTCTTGCTTCCCCTACCCCTACGGGGACATGGTTTCTTTTTCCTCCTGGGTGCAGGAAGTGTATTATTCTTTATTTTTTTTTATTTTATATTATTTATTTTTTTAGAGACCAGGTTTTACTATGTAGCCCCAGCTGGCCCAGAACTTGCTAGGTAAATCAGGCTGGCCTTGATCTCAGAGATCTGCCTGACTCTATCTCCTGAGTACTAGGATTAAAGGCATGTGCTACATAACCAGAACTTTATTGTTAAAAAGTGTAAGTGGCCGGGCGTGGTGGCGCACGCCTTTAATCCTAGCACTTGGGAGGCAGAGGCAGGAGGATCTTTGTGAGTTCAAGGCCAGCCTGGTCTACAGAGTGAGTTCCAGGACAGCTGGGGCTACAGGAAGACCCTGTCTCAAAAAAACAACAAGGGCTGGAGAGATAGCCTAGCGGTTAAGAGCACCGACGCTCTTGCAGAGAACCCAGGTTCGATCCCCAGCACCCACATGGCGGCTAAGAACCGTCTGTAACTCCAATTCCAGGAGAATTCCAGTTCCAGGGGAATCCGAGATCCTCTTCTGACCTCCGCGGCATTGCACGACACAGGTGCACAGACTTGCATGCTGACAGTACATTCATACACATACGAAAATAAATAAATAAAAAATTAAAAAATAAAAAAAAAAGAAAAAACAACAACAAAAAAAGAAAGTGTAAGTGGACTGAAGAGATGGCTCAGTGGTTAAGAGCACTGGCTGCTCTTGCAGAGAACCTGGGTTCTATTCCCAGAACTCACACGGTGGCACAACCATCTGTAATGCCAGTTCTAGGAGAGACCTGGCACGCTCTTCCAGCCTCTCTAGGCACGAGGCATTTACACAGTGCATATACATACATACAAGCAGGCAAAACATTCATACATTAAAAAAAAAGTTAGGAACTGGGGAGATGGCTCAGTGGATAAAGTGCTTGTTGTGTGAGATGGGGACCTGGGTTCAGATCCCCAGAAGCACATAAAGCTGGACACAGTGCTGGGCATCTGTATTCACAGTGCTCCTACGGTGAGATGGGGGCACACACAGGGTCCCTGGAAGCTGTCAGGTCATCTGCCTGAGACACTGTCTCAAACAAAGTGGGAGCTGACACATGGTTGTGAACTATCTCTACATGTGTGCCATGGCACACCCCTACACACACACACACACACACACACAATTTTAAAAAGTAGTTAGCTATGGTGGTACATGCTTGTAATCTCAGCATTCAGAAGGCTGAGACAGGAGCATCACCATGAATTTGAGGCCAGGCTGGTCTACACAGTGAGTAGTAACCAAGCCAGCCAAACAAGCTCCACTACTGAGCTCCGCCCCAGCTTTGTTTTGGGATTTGGCTGTTGGAGAATCTCCTTCAGAGATTCCAGTGACCCTGTGCTGAAGGGCTGGGTACTGGAATGATCCTCTTTTCTCTGAATTGTGGGTTGTTTATCAGTTTCCTTCCCAATTCATTGCTGTTATTTTGAGACCCTGCCCCTTGCCATCCTGTGCCTTCCAGACAGGAGCAACAGCACAACTGGGGTCCTCAGTGCACCCCCACCTCTGTACATTTTCTTTGGGTGTCCCCTTTCGACATCTAGTTGCTATCATCAGCAGCTTTGCTCTGGCCTGAGGGATGGGTTTCCAGGAAGTGGCCTGTGGTCCCTTTGCTCAGCCCGCACCCTCATGTGACTCCCTCCCCGTGGCCTGCCACTTGCAGTAGTGATCTCGTGCAAGTTCTTGTCTCTTGCTGATATTAGTCGTCCTTTCCAGACATTCAGCTTGTTCTGACATAGCCTGTCTGGCCCTCAGGACAGTTGCGAAAGCTGGAACGGTGGCTCATGGCTATGATCCCCAGTATGAGGGAGGCTAATGCAGGAATCTGCAGTTCAAGGCCAGCCCGAACTACATAGTGAGATCCTGTCCCAATTCCCTGCTTCTGTTCCTCAAAAAGAAGTTTTGAGAAGCGGGAGGTTTCTGGTCTGCTTTTTGATGCCCTGCATGCAGAGCTGGACTGGGCATGGCTAAGGCATGCATTCCTGACTGGGGCCACAGGTTTCCTTTCTTACCATCCTTTATTTATTTACCTATTTATTTTTATTTATTTATTTATTTATTTTTTTGTCTTTTCGAGACAGGGTCTCCCTGTAGCCCCAGCTGTCCTGGAACTCACTCTGTAGACCAGGCTGGCCTTGAACTCACAAAGATCCGCCTGCCTCTGCCTCCTGAGTGCTAGGATTAAAGACGTGCACCACCATGCCCGGCTCTTACCATCCTTTAAATGCCCTCTGCTTCAGGATGGTTCTGCCCAGCCAGAACTGTGTCCACTGCCAGCCAAAGCTGTCCTATACCCTAGACAGGCACTGGAAGTGCTTCAACAGAGCTAGGCTTTCTCGGTTTGTGGGCTTATTCTCCTGTAATCTGTCCCCGTTTCCCATCTGGGGAGGTATGACAGGAGTCTGTGCTTTCCCTGGGCCTACTTTTTCATTCTGAGCCCCTCACTCTCCCACCCAGCTTCTTCCAAAAGCAGGTCCTCAGGCCTGGCTTCCCTTCCTCAGACCGTGTTCCAAGGGGCTAGATGGAGCCTTGCCTTCCCGAGCAGGTGATGTGGCCATACAGGCCCAGGCCGAGCGCTGCTGCTTCCTGCCCTCGGCGTTTGCCTTTCTAGTTCAAGACAGGACACACAGCTCTCCTTGCCAGTCCCCATGGCACCCGGCCTTGAATAAACTTGGAATGCTCAATTGCAGAGTTGGTCAAGCATCTTCTACTGGGGAGGCCCCTGAGGCCCACAGACAGGAAGTCACTTGCTCCAGGTCACACAGTAAGTCAGACAAGAGCGGCTGAAGGACTGGAAATACAGGCTTCAGATGTGTGACCTGGGATTTGGAAGATCTATCTCTGAGGGCTGAAAGGCCCTCGTCCATGCCATCAGGAGCCCCTTCCCATTTCTGCAACCCACAGAGGAAACAGCTGTGGCCTTCTTCTGGGAGACTTTGTGAGCTTCACCCGTGGGCCGGATCAGGAGGCGTCCAGCCAATGGCAGCCCCCCTCTTCCCATTCGTTTCCCACTCCCAGCTGCTCACAGCTGGAAGCTAGGTAGGGACCTTGGGCCAGGCAGCTGGGCGAGTTCAGGTGAGCAAGCATCATGGAGAAATATGCAGTTTGGGATGGTGGGTGGAGAGAGGTTGGTTGGTTCCAGCCTTTTCTGGGAGGGTCTCATATCTGTTCAGGGCAGAAGCCTTGACCTGGTGGCAGAACTGGACAGGGCAGTTAGGCCAGGGTGTCCTGGATTATTGTCAGCTCTTGGCTCTGTTCTCACCTTGTCCTCTCTAGACGTCACCCGCTGCGTCCTGTTTGGTGACATGAGGGAGCCCTGTGGATCCGGCCTACCCCTCATCTAGTCCATGGCCCAGGTGGCTCTGTGGTCACAGTTCGGAAAGAGGGAAGAAAGGGAACTTGAGCCCCTAGCTGCTGGGTGGCAAGGCATGCGATGGCGAGACGAGGGGAGCCAAGCGAGCAGCCCAGTGATGGTGACACGGTAGGGCTTGAAATAGATCCCCGCAGGTAACAAACAGGGTATTAAAGCTTGAGAGGAGAGGAGGCGACACTCTGTTCACCCCTACGCCGTAATTTCCTTTCCCTCTGGGACTTTTCTCTGCTAAATTTCCCCTCCTCTTTCGCACCCCCCTTTCCACTCCCCAGGACACCCTGCATTCCTCGGTGTCAGCCTTCATTGCGTTGCACTTGAGGAGAGCTCCTTCACTGTGAGCAGAGCCATGACCTTGGGTCAAGCTTGTGATTCTGGGAGCACATTTAGACACTAAAGGCTGTTGTGTTGGGGGGGTGCCTGTGACCTTGGGTTTGATGGCCCATCAGACCCAGAAACTCCTGGGAGGAAGTGCAAGTCTGCTTTGAACAAAGGGGAAGCCAGCCTTGAAGGCATCAGCCACAAGCCTTTGGGCTCCAGTGTAACTCGGGGAGGCGGGCCAATGGTCACCACTTCCTTTGGGATACTATTCGCAAGTGAGGAAGCTGAGCTAAGAGAGGCAGAGGGGCAGATAAGCAGAGCCTGACTTGCTGTGGATGATTGAGTTGCAAGGACAGCGCATGCGCCTCCTCCTCCTCCACCCTGCTGCCCCAGAGCCCTACCATTCATTGCCTTGCCAGTCCTTGGCTGAGGCAGGTCCTTCACCGGCCTCTCCTGGGGTTATCTCCCCAGCAGGCTCTGGGCAGTTCGTGGCTAGCTAACATTCTAACACACCGTTGTCCTGGCTTCTGCTATGTCCTCAGCATTTTGTCTCCTGCTGGGCGTGTGGTGGGCCTTGCTCTCAGGGGAGGGGCAGCTTCCATCTTTGTTCTTTGTCCCAGTGTGCTGGCTTCAGATAAGAGTGGCTGTGCTCCCGGGCTGGAGATATAGCCTAACGGTTAAGAGCACCGACTGCTCTCACAGAGGACCTGGGTTCCATCCCCAGCACCCACATGGCGGCTAAGAACTCCAATTCCAGGAGAACTCCAGTTCCAGGGGAATCCCAGACCCTCTTCTGACCTCCGCGGCATTGCACGACACGGGTGCACAGACCTGCATACAGACAGGACATTCATACACATATGAAAATAAATAAAATAAAAAAAAAAGAGTGGCCATGCTCCCATGCTTCTCCGAAGCACAGTCTCTGACCTTGTTGGGGGCACTGGCCCCCTTGACAGCTGTTGGTCCCTCCCCCATAAATGTGCTGACCCACAAATAATGTATACACTTTAGGATCTGTGTGCCTCTGGCATCTATCTCTGGATCTTCTGGGGGTCCTTACTGCATGGGAGCCCCCAATATTACCAGGTGCTACCTACCTGTTCTGCCAACCTCCAGAGCTCTAGAATCTGGGTGCGTATTCTGGGTCCTGGTTGTGGCCATGCCTGAGAAAGGCTCTATTTACTTCTGGCGCTGGAGGAAGCCTAGAACCTCATAGAGGCTGAGCGCACGCTCCAGCACCGAGCTTTACTCCAAGGCCTCTTTGTTCCAAAGGAATTTCATAATGATAGAGATGGCTGAGCTGCTGGGTGAGAATCTCATCCAGTTTATTTGCCAACCAACTTTTGCACAGCAGACACCATACACAGCGTGGGTCTATGTGCTATGCTGTAAAGATAATTCAGTTCAGCAAGTGCCCAGCACCGCACCAACAGCTGACTGAACTCATGTTAATCTTGTCAGGCCTCAGAGCAATCTCTAACACAGGGCTATGCTGTTCTGATTTGAGGCACAGATAAGTTAAACAACTTACTCAAGGTCATATAGTATGTGGTAAAATTGGCCTTTTACCCTAAGAAATCTGAGACTAGAACCATTTCATTCCTAAACAATTTGTAGGAGAGACTGGGCCCCCTCTTGTTGAGACCTCTGTTCCTAGCTGTGCTGGGCAGGTCCTGTTGAGCCCTAAGCAGAGAGCTCTAAGCAAATACTGCAAACCTCACTGTGTAGAAGCCTTGGTCTCCCATTGGTGCCTGTCTAGGAGTCCTCGGCAGTCTGCAGCGTGAGCGGTGCTGCCTGGGCCAGCAGGGAGACAGCTTTGCTTCCGGGTGGATCTGGGTGGTGATGTGCCCTCATTTGACCTCATGGGCTGGCAAGGCCTGGGAAATGTCAGCTCACACTTGCTGCCAGTTTTCAAGGAGTTCCCTTTGCCTCCAGTATACTCTGCAAAGTCCATGTTGGGAGTGGCGTTTCTGTTCCTCGTT
The DNA here is from genome assembly GCA_009823505.1 of Rhizomys pruinosus. Taxonomy (NCBI): domain Eukaryota; kingdom Metazoa; phylum Chordata; class Mammalia; order Rodentia; family Spalacidae; genus Rhizomys; species Rhizomys pruinosus. Next base: position 92,383 of record VZQC01001583.1, on the reverse strand, counting down.
GCCAAGTCTTTTTAAGATGCACTTGGAGGGACTTGGAGGGTTATAGCTCAGGGATAGAGCACCTGCCTAGCAGGTGAAAGGCCCTGGGTTCCATTTAAAAAAAAAAAAAAAGAGATGAGCCAGGGTGGTGGTTCATGCCTTGAATTTCAGCGCTCTCAGGGAGAGGCAGATGTATCTCTGTGAGTTCAAGGCCAGCCTGGTCTACAGAGTGAGTTCCAGGCCAGCTGGGGCTACAGGGAGACCCTGTCTCAAAAAACCCCCCAAAAAAGATGTTTTGGGGGGCTGCACATGATCTGTCATGCCTGTAATCTACATAATGTGTTCAGGGTGTCTCAAAACAAACAAGCAAACAAAGAAATGAACAAACAAGCAACATGCCTGGGCGTAGCTTGGTAGAGTGCTGGCCTAGTGCACAAAGCCCTGGTTTTGATTCCAACACCACATAAAACTGGGCATAGACATGGTAAGGCATTCCTGCAATCCCAGCCTCATCTTTGGCTATGTGGCAAGTTCAAGGCCAGCCTGGGGTGCATGGGAAACCCTGCTCCACTACTGGCTGCACACTGGAGATGGGGGACCCACAGCCACAGCCCTCCTTAGGCGTCTTTGTGGAGACGGCCTCAGTGCAAGCCAATCCCACTTCCGCATTCATCAGTATTCTCTCTGTCCCCTGGACAGGCATTTCAACACTGAAGATGGAGGGCACGGCCATCATGGACTAGAAAGCTGTTTTTGTGGTTTATTTTGATATGTCATCGCTCTGTAGCACAGGTTGGCCTGGAACTCACTATATAGTCCAGATTGGCTTGGAACATGGTAATGCTCTTGTCTCAGCTTGTCAAGTGTTGGGGTTACAGGTGAGAGCTACCAGGCCTGGAGAACATCTTCAAGGATGAAAGTGGAGGTGGGGATCCAGGTGTGACAGTGTATATTTGTAGTCCCAGGGCCTGGGAGACTGCAGCAGGAGGATCACTTGAGCCCACCAGTTGGAGACCAGCCTGGGTTAGAGAAGAGAACGCCTTGGCCAGGTCCTTGGTGCTAAACTTCTAAATACTTACCCATATTTGCTAAGGCTTTACCTCTACTCTTCAGCCTGCAACCATAGCAACAGACCAGGAAGTCTGTAAGCAATGCAGACCCTCAGGCTCTCATAGACCTGATGAGTCATCTGTTTCTTCAGGGCCCTAGGAGGCTGATGCTACAGCAGAAGGGGAGTCGCTGTCCCTGACTGCTGCCTTCCTTGCTGGGATGTGGAGCTCTGTGCAGCGGCAGCTGGTGACAAGGTTTCAACTGCCGTATCGTCCATGCATCTGGGTCCTCACATGTAGGTGAACCGCAGGTGTATGGGACAGCGAAGGGAGCTGGGAGCAGACCTGGGGATAGAACTTGGAGAACTAGTGGAGTCCTCTGCGATGAAGTCTATGCTCCAAAGAGATCTCAGCCTAGGGGCTATCGGAGCATCACCCTGGCACCTTTCTGATGTGTATACACCTGGCTGGATTCGGGGACCCAGGCCCAGGTCCGACTTTGGGGGTGGGGTGGAATGCCTCACCCTCTCAGGGGCTTTACATGCTCAAGTTCTGGCTTTCTATCCCGTCCCATCATTCTGATCATCGTCAGAACAGTATGAAAGGCCACCATAATCACTGGATCTTCTTTGAGACAGAGCCTCACTATATATACACAGTGAGAATGGCTGGTCTCAAACTCAAGAGATCCTCCTGCCTCTGCTTCCGGAGTGTTGGATTCAAGTGTGCCACCATGCCTGGCTGACATAGGATCTTCCTCCCTTAATGTCTGTCAATGGGATCAACTGGCTGAGGGGACAGGAAGGTATAGAGCAGGAGAGAGCATGTTCTGGAAACGGAAGCTTGCAAGGTCTGAAGAGGCTGCTCCCCACTGCTTGGTTTGTTCTCCACAGCTACAGAAATTGGGCCCTTGCCTTACAGCACCCAGGAATGGAGCTCTGTGACCACAGCACCATGAGAGGCCGGGCCAGGGTGTGGACCCTGCTGTGTACACCCCACTGGTCTGTCTCTTTGAACCCCATCTAAGAGATCACAAGGGGCTGTGGCATCTCACTGAGCAAGAGGTTGTTGGAGCTCAGTGGGGTTTTTGCCCAGGCTCCCACGTGGCAGTTCCAGGCCACGGTCTCTGACTAGACCTCAGGCAGAGTGGGAGCGGCACCGAGGTCTACGGCAGTCCCCCACCCACATAGCTGTGGGGAGAGCTAGGGCTGGTCATCTGGAGGCTGCCAAGGATAGAGTGGGCCTAGGGGCTCAGAGCAGTGCCAGGCTGTTGCAGGCATTTCTCAAGAGCAGGGGCCCAGGCCGCAAACCCCGCTTCCTCTTGTGGAGAAAAGCCGCAGCTTGGCTGTGCTGGCTGATTCTGCAAGCCGCCTGTCCCTAGAGCCTGCTGTGCTGAGCAGAGCAGGTCAGAGCAGGTGGCCCCCGAGGCTTTGGAAAAATGGGGCTGGGAGAGGAGGCTGGGTTGTCTAGGGAAAGGACAGAGATTCTTTGAGTGCATAGACCTGGACTGCATATAATTTATTGTCCTAACCGAACACTTCTGAGAACGAAAGGGAGCTGCGTTAATTACACCGGGACAACAGATGCAAACTGGGACTCTAGGCAAATGGAGACCGTGCTACCCTACTTATCACCACATCCTAGCTGTGTGGGTTTCAGCAAGTTATATAACCTTTCTGAATTCTGCTCTCATATAGAAAAAGGATCCTATGATGTGCTACCTCCCAGGGCTGGCAGAGGGTGACAGTGGACTACCTTGCCATAGACTGCTCTCCATGCTCCTCCTCTTCTGTGAAGTCATAGTGGGCCACTTGACCCTGGCAAGAACAAGGACTCAACAGCTCTCAGGAGTACGAAGGCCTCATGGGACTATGCATGAGACAGAGAGGTTCCAGGGGTGCCGGCCGAGGAGCGAGGCCTTCTGAGGCCCTTCTGTGTCTAGGGGAGGGGACCTGTGGCTAGGCTGGACCTTCCTGGTCAACCTGTCTCCTTCCTTCCCCAGGTGGCTCTGTGCAGTGTCCCCATAGGGCCTGGCCCAGAGCAGCTTTGCTGTCATTTGTCCTTGCTTGCGTGCTTCTCCCTCTGGGGGTTGTCCATATGGAGGGGGCACTTCCCAGGCTATCTGGTTGGACTAATGTACTTTCTCTGCCTGCTCCTGAGCCTGGAGAAATGGCCTATTCTAACCTAGACCTTTTTTTCCAGAGCTTGACATGAAGTCTGGCTCTGCCACTTGTCATTAGATCCTGGACAAATCAAAGGGCCCAGGCTCCTACCAGGTTGGGTTAGCTGCATTTTTAAATTTTTATCTATCTATCTATCTATCTATCTATCTATCTATCTATCTATCATCTATTTTTTTTTCTTTTTGGGGTGTGGTTGTCTCTTTTTTTAAAAATTTTATTTATTTCTGTATGTGTATGAATGTACTGCCTGCATGCAGGTTTGTGCACCCGTGTCGTGCAATGCCACAGAGGTCAGAAGAGGGTCTCGGATTCCCCTGGAACTGGAGTTCTCCTGGAATTGGAGTTAACAGAAGGGTCTCAGCTGCCATGTGGGTGCTGGGGATTGAACCCGGGTCCTCTGCAGGAGCAGTCGGTGCTCTTAACCACTAGGCTATCTCTACAGTCCCCTATTTTTCTTTTTGAGACAGGGTCTCCCTGTAGCCCCAGTTGTCTTGGAACTCACTCTATAGACCAGGCTGGCCTTGAACTTACAAAGATCTGCCTGCCTCTGCCTCCCAAGTGCTAGGATTAAAGGTGTGCGCCACCATGCCAGGCCATTTTTTTGTTTTTTTTAGACAAGGTCTGTTTACAGCTTCAACTGGCCCAGAACTTACAATGTAGACCAGGCTGGCCTCAATCTCAGATATCACCTAGCTCTGCCTCCTGAATGTTGGGATTAAAGGCATGCACTACACATGACCTTTTTTTGAGACAGGGTCTCATGTGGCCCATGTTGAGGCTGAATTTGCATAGCTGAGGATGACCTCAAACTCCTAATCTTCCTGGCCTGGTGCAGAAACCCTTGAGATACTAAAGGTAGCAGTCCAACCATATGGGCCCTTGCCGCCACTGCTGCTGCTGTGGGGAATTCTGGGGCCTCGTTGGACCTACAGCTTTCCAGGTAACCTTGGCTACTTGGTTCTCCATTCCCCCTCTTTAAAATCTTTTTTTTTTAATTTTTAAAAAAATTTATTCTTGTATGTATATGAATATATGTACCATCTGCATGTAGGTTTGTGCACCCGTGTCATGCAATGCCATAGAGGTCAGAACCGTCTTTAACTCCCTGGAACTGGAGTTAAAGACGGTTCTCAGCCACCATGTGGGTGCTGGGAATCGAACCCAGGTCCTCTGCAAGAGCAGTCGGTGCTCTTAACCGCTAGGCCATCTCTCTAGCCCCCTACTCCCCCTCTTTCTCTCTGACTAGGATCGTGGCTTGCCAGCTCTGGAAGGCACATTAAACAAACAGCCCGTCTGGCCAGTCTCACTACTAAACAGTCCTGAAGATCCCAGGTGGAAGTTGAGGCGGCAGGTGGGTGGCTTCTCAGTGTAGGTGCATGCCCACTGCAGTCCTGAGGTCTCAGACAGTGGCCTGCAGGCATCTAGCCAAAGGCAATACCTCTGGCCCAGGAAGTGTTTTCAGAGTGAGGTCAAGGAGTGAGGCATCACACAAAGGACAAACAGAGGTGCACCAATAGTTAATAGATTCTTGCCAACACAATCTGTCCAGTTATTTTCAACCAGTATAGATAAGTTCTTTGTTTTTTGGTCTCTCTAGCCCCAGCTGGCCTGGAACTGGCTAAGTAGACCAGGTTGGCCTTGAACTCACAGAGATCCACTTGCCTCTGCCTCCGTAGTGGTGGTCTCTCTGTTTCCCAGGCTGGTCTTGAACTCCTGGGCCAGTGGAATCAGTGGGACCATTAGCTGTGTGAGAGCACCCCTAGCATGGTGGAGGATTCAACAGGCAAAAAAGAATGGCACCTCATATTTTTTAATTAGGGAGATAGAGTACTCTCACATATTTTTGAGTCATTTGAATTTCTTTGGGATGAGCCTACTCATAGCCCTTGTTGTCTCTGGTGCTGAGTTTTCTTTTTCTTTTTTTTTAATTTTTTATTTATTTATTTTTGTATGTGTATAAATGTACTGTCTGCATGCAAGTCTGTGCACCCGTGTCGTGCAATGCCGCAGAGGTCAGAAGAGGGTGTCGGATTCCCCTGGAACTGGAGTTCTCCTGGAATTGGAGTTTCAGACGGTTCTCAGCAGCCATGTGGGTGCTGGGGATCGAACCTGGGTCCTCTGCAAGAGAGGTCGGTGCTCTTAACCGCTAGGCCATCTCTCCAGCCCTGGTGCTGAGTTTTCTTAATGATTTATAGGTACTCTTTGTATATTATGAAGATTATGTAATATCTCCTATTTTGTTTTCTTTTGTTGCTTGTCTTTGGCTTTTGTTGAGGCTGTCTCATATAAGAAGTTCTACAGTTTCACCATGGCCTGTGCTGCCTTTTCTTCTGGCTTCAGGGTTTCGTGTTACATTCTGGAGTAGATGATTCAGTGCTGCTTCAGATGCACCAGAAACAATGGCCACCACACACTTGGAGTGGCAGCAAAACATGCTACCCAAAAGAGTTTATTTAAAAATAGGAGCTATCATCCCAAGCATACGTTTAAATATTAATAGATAGAGGTAAAAATTTCAAATGGTGTAACAAGACTAACAGTTTTATATTCACAGATGGTCAGAGGCTGACAAACAAGAAGATCTATGTACACTGAGATGGCTGTTAGGAAAATGCATACGAAGGCCTGAGGAATGGTCTATTTACAGGCTTCGGTGGAGCCATAATCCCCAATTTTCTACTGCCTCCGGATGCTGCTTGAGAACCACGTGAGGCTGAGCTGGGTCCAACTATGCCAGAGGACTTGCTTTTAGAAGACATTTTTCTGCATGTGGTAGATCCCCTAAAATGGGACAGAAAAAAATTAAAACTGTATGAAATCAAGTTAACAGTCCTATGTGTGTTAACTTGCTAGGAGAATAATCACAATTTTCCTTGGTCTCCTGCTTGCATTGTCTATCTAGCAATCCTGTGGGATGGGTAAGTTTCCTTACCCCTCCATAAATAAAGGACTATTGCCTGCCATACAGATTGCCCTGAATGTCTTTCTAAAGTGTGGGCTTTTTTTTTTTTTTTTTAGTCTTTTCAAATGTATAGGGTCTCCCTGTTAGCCCCAGCTGTCCTGGAACTTTACTCTGTAGTCCCAGGCTGCCTTGAACTCACAATTAGGAATCCGCCCCTGGCCTCTGCCATGCCCGCAAGTGTCTAAGAGTCAAAGGATTTGCGCCCCCTTGGTCTGTATGACTGTCCAGTCCTGAGGATTTGCTGTGCTTTTTTTTTTTTTTTAAATGAAATTCTATGTGCCGGTGTGGTTTGGCACTATGTTTGTATCTTTAGGAGATTTTTTTTTTTTAATTTCCGTACGTGTATGAATGTATTGTGTGGATGCAAGTCTGTGCACCCGTGACGTGCATGCCGCGGAGGTCAGTAATTGAGGGCGCTTACTCTCTTCCTTCCTGGAGACTTGGAGTTCTCCTCGCGAAGTTGGGAGTTTTCTCAGATGCCTCTCCTGTCCGCCATGTGGGTGCTGGGATTCGACCACGGGTCCTCTGCAAAGGAGCGGTTTTCGGATTTGCTCTTAACCTCTAGTCCATCGCTCCAGCCCCAAGGATTGCTTCTTAACTGTGTGGTTTGTCACCTACACAGACCCTCTCTCCTGACACACCTTCCATGGTCTACAGTCAGAATCTTCTGAATCTATTCTGACTAACCATCAAATTGGAACAGGTAAAAACGCAGAGTGTCTTTTTATTTAAAAAGTCCATGCTGGGCCGGGCGTGGTGGCGCCGCCTTTAATACCTCACTTGGGAATCAGAGGCAAGCTGATCTTTTGTGAGTTCAAGGCAGCCTGGTCTATCAGAGTGAGTTCCAGGTCTTAGGACTGGGGCTACAGGGAACGTGTTCGCCAAAGACCAAAAAAAAAAGTCCATTGCTGGTGAGCATCGGTGGTGGCGCACGCTTTAAATCCTAGCAGTTGGGAGGCAGAGACCACCGGCGGATTCTTTGTTGAGTTAAGGCGCAAGCGAACGTGGGTCTACAGAGTGAATTCTCAGGACAGCTTTGGGGCTCAAGAGGAGACGCCTAGTCTCAAAAAGCCCAAAAAGGAAAAAAAAAAAAATTTCATCCAAGATAAAAATTTTGGTATTTACAATGATTCAAAACAATCTGGTTAAGTTTTGCACTGCTTTCGGTTTACATAGAGTATTGTACATAAGTAAAATCATGAATTCATGGCATCAAAACTTTTCTATTTTTGTCTATGTTCATGTGCCGTCACATGTCTTCCTTCAGTATGTAGATTTTAGATATATTAAGTTCAAGATTGTGGTGATTTGGTTATTACTTTGGAACGCGAAGATACCTACGCTTTATTCTGCACGTATCATAGTTCCTTAATGTGTGTCGTTAACTGCCGATACGGCTGAATTGAGTATCACACCAGACGGTGTCTTAGGCGTTCGTTCTCGTGTATTGTTGTGCTTGAGTTACTTGCGGCCTTCAGGGCGACTCTTTGCTTTAATTATTGGGTTGGTAGGTTGTTGGTCGCTGTGTGGTTTAATTTGGGCGTCAGGTACTGGTGGGGTGCGCATGAGCGGGAGCAATTGAGAGAAAAGGGGTCCAGCCGCCGATTCGGGTGTCAGCCTCCTTTGTTGAGAAGTGTCGTCAGGCAGATGACCTGACATTCCCAGGACCGGTGTGTGCCCTTCCCCGTAGGCGCACTGTAGATAACGATGCCCGCACTGTGTGCCACGCTTTTTGTGCTTCTTGGGGAATCTGAACAGGTTCTCACTCCCACCACTAAACAAGCTACTTACCGCCCTGTTAGCTCAATCTCCCAGTTCCTACTTTTTTTTTTTAATGCTAATGACTATGTTTTGCCTGCTTTATGTATGGTTGCACTTGTAATGCCTCGTGCTAGAGCGGCTGGAAAGCGCATGCGAGGTCTCTCCTAAGACTGAGCATACATGAATGGTCTTTGTGGCGCCGTGTGGGTTTTGGAATCGAACCCAGGTTCTCCTGCAGCGCAGCCGTGCTCTTAAACCTGAGCCTCTCTTTCAGTCTTCTTTCTTTTTTTTTTGTTGTTCTTTGTGTTTTATTTGTATGGGATCTATTTCTGTTTTTTTTATATTTTGCTATTCTTTTTATTTGGTTCAAGGCCAGCCTGGTTCTACCAGAGTTTGATTTCCAGGACGGCTGGGGTTTCTACAGGGAGACCCTGTCTCGAAAAGACAAAAAAAATAAAAAAAAAAAAAGTCCTCAAATCTGGGGCTGCAGAGATTGGGCTTCAGTGGTCTAAGAGTAGCACGATCTGTTCTTGCAGAGGACCTGGGTTCACATTCCAGGACCACATGGTAGCTAAGAAACGTCTTTAAAGCCATGTGTGGTTGCGCACACCTTTAATCTCAGCACTCAGGAGGCAGAGGCAGGTGGATTTCTGTGAGTTCAAGGCCAGCCTGGTCTACAGAGTGAGTTCCAGGCCAGCTCGGGCTACAGGGAGACCCTGTCTCAAAAAAGACCAAAGAGAAAAAGAAAAAAAAAAAAATCCTCAGATCTCTGGCCACCAGACACCCTAGAATTATTGCACTGGCACAGTCCTGAGTAGCTTTATGGGCAGTGGAGATGGGGCAGAGCCCCTGGGTGGCCTCTCTCTATAGTCATACTAGTCCTGGGAAGGGTACAGATGTGGTTCCCTTGGGAAGGCTGAGCTGCCTCTTGCAGTAGTCTGGCATGTGTCAGGGCCATGCAGCCAGCAGCTCCCCCAGCTACGCCCAAAGATCTGTCAGCAATCCCCTCCCACTCAGTGCCTCTGTCAAGCAGGGAAGAGTGGTGGCCTGAGCTGAGTCGGCCTGCATGTGGGCCGTTTCTCTTGCTGACCTGTGGATAACAACATTCTTCCCCTAATAAAACACAAAGCAAACCGTCCTGCCAGTTTGTTTACAATGCCAGCGGGTAGCAGCACCCTCACAAGCTCCCAGTGAGGACTACCATCAGCTCCAGGGCCCACGGCAGCCCAGCTCTGGGAGTTTTTCAGCATTTGAAACCTTTGCAATTTCACTGCAGATCTGGCAGAGAAGCAGCCTGAAGTTTCCCTATGCTGATTTCCTGCTGAGAAATTAAGCCCCAAGCGAAAACCTGCTGTTTATGTTGATTTACAGAAAGAACCTGCCAACAGCAGCCCCCATTTCAACGGCTCCATTTTCCTCCCACTCAGAGAGCCTAGAACACACCTGGTTCATTGTCTGTCTGTTGGGGGGGTGAGGGGTTCTGGCAAAGAGCCCCAGGCATTCTTTCACTGCATGGTGAGCAGGCTGGGAGATGGAAACCCTCTCATGGTGGGCCTTGGAAACACAGGGAGGACCAGAGCAGATACCAAGCCTTGAGGCTGCTGGTGGTAAATAGAGCTACCTGGGCGACCAGTTCTAGCCAGTGAACATTAGAGGAAAGTCCCTTCCTGAGCACAGGGTAATTACAACCTGCCATGGAAGCTGGCACTCCTTTGTGATACTATGAAGTTGTTTTTGTTTGTTTTGAGACAGGGTCTTAAGTAGCCCAGACTGGCCTCCATGTCCACATGCAGCCAAGGATCACCTTGAACTCCTGATTTTCCTGCATCATCCCACGTGCCAGGCATTGGGGTTACAGGCCTGGCCCATAATGCAGGGCTTAAGTATGAATTTTACTACTTACTAAATTAGATTCAAGGTGACAGAGCAAGAGCTTCATTCTCACAAACAAATGCTGTGAAAATTAAATAAAGGAGCCAGCGGCAAGGAACAGTGTAACGTGTGGTCTGCTTCCTTCCAACAAGCAAAAGCCAGATGACAGCTCGCCCACGTTTCCAAGGAGTGTCCACAGACATGCAGAAGTGAAAGTGCTCTGAGCAGTGCGGCAGCCCAGCGGCCAGGCCCATCTCGGAAACTGAACGAACAGGCCAGCCTTCCCACTCAGGCCAGCCTAGTTTCCCCATCCTAAACCCGAGGGGGTTGGACCAGAAGCCTTCTAAGGTCTCCTGTCCCGCTAGCAACTGGAAGTATTTCCCAAAGGAGAGGAGTAAATGAAGGAAATGAGAAAATGTCCTCACTGAAGAATATCTGATGGTCACTTGCGCACTAAAACCCACAAAATTAAACCAACATTTACAAATGCCTTTAATTTCTGTTCTCTGGCAGAGGGATTAGCACATGGAAGAAGTTTGTTTAGGGATTTAACAAGAAATGGCAATTTGGTAACATCGCCTTCCTCTCTCTCCCCCTAGTCAATCTTAAGCTTGCAAAAGTTGACTGCAGCCTTGTTTCCCTTTTTCTTTTTTTTTTAATTTTGTATGTGTATGAATGTACTGACTGCATGCAGGTCTGTGCACCCTTGTCCTGCAATGCCGTGGAGGTCAAAAGAGGGTCTCGGATTCCCCTGGAACTGGAGTTCTCCTGGAATTGGAGTTACAGACGGTTCTCAGCCGCCATGTGGGCGCTGGAGATCGAACCCAGGTCCTCTGCAAGAGCAGTCGGTGCTCTTAACAACTAGGCTATCTCTCCAGCCCTATTTCCCTTTTTCTAAGCAACTCTGTTATAACATGCAGTTATTTAGGGACTCCACACTCTAGACTAAAGGCAGGCACACAAGGCGGAAGGTGGAGGTTACTGGCAGAGTTTGGGAGAAAGGGGGCTGTTGGACACAGTCCAGTGATAGAAAGCAAGCTGCCGAGACCTGGCCAAGGTACCTTTGCACCTCCTCCCTGTGCAGACACGTCCCAGCCCAGAGCCAAGCCCAGGCGAGGAAGGGAAGGCAGAAGCCACCTACACAGCAGCTGCCCTGACAAGGCTGGAAGGTTGAGTCCTCGGGGCATTAAAAATCGCAGGGAGGGCTACGGACAATGCTCAGCTGGCAGAACGCATGCTTACAATGCAGAAAGCTCTGGGTTTGATCCCCAGCACTACATAAACTGGGCATGGTGGCACTCTGGAGGCAGAGGCAGGAGGAACAGAAGGATCAGAAGGTCAGGGTTGCTGGGCGTGGTGGCGCACGCCTTTAATCCTAGCACTTGGGAGGCAGAGGCAGGTGGATCTCTGTGAGTTCAAGGCCAGCCTGGTCTACAGAGGGAGTTCCAGGATAGCCAGAGTTACAGGGAGACCCTGTCTCGAAAAGACCAAAAAAAAAAAAAAAAAAAAGTTCAGGGTTCCCTTGGTTATAATGCATTCAAGGCAAGACTACACATGGGACCCTGTTTTAAAAAAGTAGCAGGGAAGCCCACAGAATCCTGCAGCCACAGAGGCAGCACAGCAAGCACTAGAAAGAAGACTCAAAAAGCTTGGAGAATACCCAGCCCTCTGCTATTTACTCAGTGTGTGGGTTGTATCTTTGGTGGAAAAGTACCTTAAGAAGAGCAATTATCCAAAAGCAACAAACAAAAATTCTAAAGTAGGGGTGAAATTGGAGAAGATTTGTAAACTAAATTATTTTAAAACCTGAAGCAATTTTTTAAAAGAATATTTAATTATTTTTGTGTGTATGAATGTACTGTCTGCATGTGTGTGCACCCGTGTTGTGGAATATATGAGTGTACTGTCTGCATGTGTGTAAGTGCACCCGTGTTGTGGAGTATATGAGTGTATTGTCTGCATGTGTGTAAGTGCACCCATGTTGTGGAGTGTATGAGTGTATTGTCTGCATGTGTGTAAGTGCACCCGTGTTGGGGAGTGTATGAGTGTATTGTCCGCATGTGTGTAAGTGCACCCGTGTTGGGGAGTGTATGAGTATACTGTCTGCATGGTGTAAGTGCACCCGTGTTGGGGAGTGTATGAGTGTGTATTGTCTGCATGTGTGTAAGTGCACCGTGTTGGGGAGTGTATGTGTATTGTCTGCATAGTGTAATGTATGCACCCGTGTTGGGGAGTGTATGAGTGTATTGTCCGCATGTGTGTAAGTGCACCCGTGTTGGGGAGTGTATGAGTATACTGTCTGCATGGTGTAAGTGCACCCGTGTTGGGGAGTGTATGAGTGTATTGTCTGCATGTGTGTAAGTGCACCCGTGTTGGGGAGTGTATGAGTATACTGTCTGCATGTGTGTAAGTGCACCTGTGTTGTGGAGTGTATGAGTGTACTGTCTGCATGTGTGTAAGTGCACCCAAGTTGCGGAGTGCCTGTGGAGGCCAGAAGAGGGCATTGGATCCCCTGGAACTGGAGTTACAGATGGTTGTTAGCCACCATGTGGGTACGGGGAATTGAACCCCAGTCCTCTGCAAGAGCAGCCAGTGCTCTTAACTGTTAAGCAATCTCTCCAGCCCCTGAAGCAATGTTTTTATTTTGGATCAGGCCTTAACCTTCAGTCCATTAAGTAGAGAAGGAAGACTTACTGGCTAATTTTAATAAATGCTTCAAAGCAACCAGAGCAACGCTATGTTGTTCCTTTCTTTCTTCTCTTATACTATATGTTATAAAAGACATCAAAGAATGGGGCTGGAGAGATGGTCTAGCGGTTAAGAGTGCCAACTGCTCTTGCAGAAGACCCGGGTTCGATCCCCAGTACCCACATGGAGGCTGAGAATCGTCTTTAACTCCAGTTCCAGGGGAATCCGATGCCCTCTTCTGACCTCTGAGGCATTGCACGACACGGGTGCATAGACCCATAAGCAGACAGTACATTCATACACATTAAAAAAAAAAAAAGACATCAAAGAACATACCCCTTTGCCTTGAAGGCACTGTAACTAGTTCTTCTCCTCTTAGGCCTCTGGGAAACAGACATTTTCTTCCTCTTTCTTTCATTTCTGGTTTGATTTGCAAAGTAGTGAGAGGACACAGGGGCTCCTTCATCAAGCTCCTCCAGTGTGCTCCTTCCAGGGCCTCTGCCGCCCACTAGGCTCATGCCAGGGGAGCTGTCCTCAGCTACGAAGAGGAAGTACAGACATTAACAGGTGACCCAGGCTGGGCCATGTGTTTAGTACCAGTACTAGCTCCTGCTGCCCTATGGATTCAAAAGAAAGAACCAAACATTTCCATCGTGAAAAGCTCCAGTGTGCTGAGTGGCAATTTATTTATTTATTTATTTATTTGTTTATTTATTTTTTAAAAGCTCAACTTTAAAAAAAAATTTTATTTATTTTTTTTTATGTGTATGAAATGTACTGTCTGCATGTAGGTTTGTGCGCCTGTGTTGTGCAATGCCTCGGAGGTCAGAAGAGGATGTCAGATTCCCCTGGAACTGGAGTTAAAGACAGCTTTCAGCCACCATGTGGGTGCTGGGGATCGAACCCGGATCCTCTGCAAGAGTAGCTGGTGCTCTTAACCGCTAGGCCATCTCTCCAGCACCATGACAATTTATTTATTTATTTATTTATTTATTTATTTATTTATTTATTATGTCTTTTTGAGACAGGGTCTCCCTGTAGCCCCAGCTGGCCTGGAACTCACTCTGTAGAACAGGCTGGCGTTGAACTTGCAAAGATCCACCTGCCTCTGCCTCCCGAGTGCTAGGATTAAAGGCGTGCGCCACCACACCCGGTGGCAATTTATTTTTAATGAAAGAAAATACTCTGGTTTCTCTTCAGATAGTATAAATCTTATGCCTTTTACTAAAGAGTTCTGTGGAGAGGAACAACTCTGAGTCTGAAACCAATTGAGGCCTTGCTCTAACAAGGCTAAAAAAACAATAATATAAAAATTAATTACTTAAAAATTTGTGCGGGGCGTGGTGACTCATGCCTTTAATCCTAGCACTTGGGAGGCAGAGGTAGGGGGATCTCTGTGAGTTCCAGGCCAGCCTGGTCTAAATAGCAAGTTCCAGGCCAGCTGGGACTAAAGGGAGACCCTGTCTCGAAAAGACAAAAAAAAAAAAAAGCCGGCATGGTGTACACCTTTAATCCTAGCACTCGGAAGCAGAGGCAGGTGGATCTGTGTGAGTTCAAGGCCAGCCTGGTCTACAGAGTGAGTTCCAGGACAGCTGGGACTACAGGGAGACCCTGTCTCGAAAAGACCAAAAAAATAAAAATAAAAAAATAAAAAAATAAAAAAAGGGAACAAACTATGTTCTCCCCCCTTTTTAAAGTTTTTTTAAAAATAAATGCATCAAGCTGGGCGTGGTGGTGCACGCCTTTAATCCTAGCACTCGGGAGGCAGAGGCAGGCGGATCTTTGTGAGTTCAAGGCCAGCCTGGTCTGCAGAGTGAGTTCCAGGACACCTGGGGCTACAGGGAGACTGGAAAAAAAAAAAAAGCATCAGGAAATTCAACTAATTTCGATCTTCATAGACAAAAGCCACTTCATTTCCCTAACTGTTATTATCACTTTACATTTTATATAGGATAGAGGCTGTGTGGAAGCACACATTTGCAAGGGATAAAGTCTCTACCATAGGTATTTGCACACAAAGGCACTTGAAAGCTTGAGACCTTCGTGAGGTCACAGTGGTCTTGGCTGGCTGGCTGGACAGGAGGGCACAGAGCTCTGTCCCCCCGCTGCACCTCACTCACCTCACCTAGAAAACAGGTAGTCTGCAGAGGAGGCAGCAGAGAGCACATCAAAGGTCTTCACGCTGCAGGGTTGCTTCTCCCAGCGGCCCTGCCTGGCCTCAGTAGAAATCTCTTCCAAACTAGTTACTATATAAGCCAAATATAATTTCCTCCAAGACACTGTCAAATATTTCTAGGGCATGGCTTTTGATGGAATAATTAGCATATAAAGAAATTAATGAAAACCTCACTTTTCAGCACTTTGTTAAAAGATAAAAAACACTGTGGATAGACAGCCTGAAATACATACTTTTGTCTCATCGAGCTCACCATTTCCATTAGCCTTGATGAGAGTCTTCTACCTCAGCCCGGTAGGGCACTAGGAAACACTGAACTCCGCAGGTCTGCTGGGGCTAGTAACTTACCACAGGCACGTTAGCGGAGGGCACGCTTCTGCCGGTTTCCTACAACAGAGTACTCCATTGCCTTGGGGTTCCTTCCACAGCCCAGTGTTGAGGCTCGTGATAAGGTGCTGCAGGACAGGCCTAAAGGAGCCTTTGGGAACGTCTGCTAATGCCGCCCTCATTCAGACAGGCTCTTCCAATGACTAATAGCTGGAGCATGTCAATGACATCCTCAATTTTCCAGAGCATTTAAGCTCTATTCATATTTTATCTTAATGTGCTTGTTAGATAACATGTTCTCTCCCCAGATAAGGACACTGAAGCACAAAGAGGTTGCTGGTATCTTGCCAAGGATCACACAGTGACTTCTTGGGCAGTTATCTTACCAAGCAACAAGGTGTAGGGCCAGAGTTTCCCATTCGTGCTCTGTTAACAGGTTTAGTGACTGGCTTCCCTGAAGACCTGAACTGCAGCATGCCTGCCACATCACTGGGGCTGCTCTGAGGACCTGAACTTCAGTGTGACAAGATAAAGGAAGTATCAATCACATAATTCTAATTCAGTGAGATAGTCTCATTTAACATTAAGCAGGCTTTTAGACAATGTGTTTGGTGGGATACTGCACCTGGCAACGTCCACTCTGAGAACTTCTGCAATATTGGAATAATTTCTGCACCGTATTTTTCCAGCTTGTCTTCAGTAACACCGTCAATTTGAAGCAAAACCTCAGGATCAGAAGATAAAGATTCTGTGCGTGGACACAGAATTAAGAATTTAAATTACCACTTATAGAAAACCCACTGAATTCATGGTCGCTCACTCATTCAGCTCATGATTGTTAAGTGCCAACTACTGCTGCACACCAGACTAATGGGGGGGTTTCTAAAAATCAAAGTTAGGCTGGCAAAGCAGCAGACAGGCCCAGAGGGCAGCAATTTCAGCAGCAAAGGCATAGACGCCAAGACAGTGAGGGAGACAGCCAAGAGTCTGGGGGATGTGGGGTGGAGCCTGTGCTGTGTGCGCAGACTTGAAGCACTTAGCTCTTGCCCACTGTCCCACTGCCAGGACTTGAAGAGCTGCAACACTGATGTCCCTGTATTTGTTGTGAATACCCACATTCTATTTCTAGCTCAGATTCCTTCCCTGCACTGCAGACTTGCACCCCCATACCTCAGGAAGCACCACACTGCTGTTGTCCCCCGCCCTGGCTTCTGCTTCCTCCAGTCAGTTAGTGAGACTAAGCAACAAGTGGGCAGTTTGGAGTCCTCTGCAGAGATGGCACACCCATATTATGGCCAGACAAGCCTGTCATTTAAGGGTCCCTCCTGCAGTTGTATGGGAAATAGCGGAAATGGGAGCTCAGTGCCCACTGCAGAAGGAAGCAAGGATGGAGCCAGCCAGATGGGGTGCTGGGGACCAAGGAGGGCTCAGACGGACGTCAGGAGGCCAGGAACACCTGGCTTTGGGGAGTACAAGAGTGCTAATCCCCATGTCTCTGACTTGAGCAAAGGGTGGATTTCAGATCCTTCCTAATCTGTGATTTTCATTCCTATGTTCAGAGGAAAGTGATAGACCGTGGGACAGAACAGAAGGTTTATGAAAGGGACGAGTGGAGACAGAGTGGAGGAGGCGGCGGAGACACAGACCCTGATGGAAAGCTCATTTTATCTAGAGAGCTGTAGTAGCTTCAGTGGTTTTGAAAAGATTAAAATGTATATCACACACCTGGAACTAGGGAGACCAGTTAGAAAACTACATTAATACCGTTACCATTTTCACTAATTCTTAGTCACATACTTTTTCAAATAACTAACATTTCTGAAGTCAAGACACATCTTACAACTGCTGCTGGCCAAAGAGCAGCTGTCCTGTGTTTACGATTGCCTGTGCATGTGAAAACTCATGGTCATTAATAATTAATACTGTCAACATGTCAACAGTCACTGTTATTGGTACCTCAGAGTGAATTTTTTTTTTTTTTGGTCTTTTTGAGACAGGGTCTCCCTGTAGCCCCAGCTGTCCTGGAACTCACTCTGTAGACCAGGCTGGCCTTGACAGAGTGAATTTAACTGCATGAAATGTCATAAAAAAGATTATTAGTGGAGTGATGAGAAAGCCTAGTCAGTGAAGTGCTTGCCACATAAGCACGAGGACCCGAGTTTGGTTGCCAGCATCAGTGTCAAAGTTGGGCATACAATCCTTGTTGGGTAGCTAGAGCCTAGCCTAATCAGCAAGCTTCAGCCAGGTACTAGTGAGAGGTGAAGAAACAAAGTGCATGGTGCCAGAGGAGGAAAGACACTTGAGACTGAGGTTGTCCTCTCTGTTCTAAACACGCACAGATATATGAATGCGTGCCCCCTCTCCAAATACACATGCATGTACACACAAAGACTATTAGCATCAAAAAAAGTTGTGAATGTAGAAAGGCAGTAAGATGGTGAAATGGGAGTCAATTTGGCATTAATAAAGTACCATCTTTGAGAAATGACCACATTTCAGTTTTCTTGCAAGCAATACCAAGTGCTTTACACGACATAAAAAAAGCTTAAAGAGGGCTGGAGAGATGGCCTAGTGGTTAAGAGCGCCGACCACTCTTTTTTTTTTAATTTATTTTTTGTATGTGTATGAATGTACTGTCTGCATGTAGGTCTGTGCACCCGTGTCGTGCAATGCCACGGAGGTCAGAAGAGGGCGTCAGATTCCCCTGGAACTGGAGTCCTCCTGGAATTGGAGTTTCAGACGGTTCTCGGCCACCATGTGGGTGCTGGGGATCGAACCCGGGTCCTCTGCAAGAGCAGTCGGCGCTCTTAACCGCTAGGCCATCTCTCCAGCCCCACGCGCCGACCACTCTTACAGAGGACCCGGGTTCGATCCCCAGCACCCACATGGCGGCCGAGAACCATCTGAAACTCCAATTCCAGGAGAACTCCAGTTCCAGGGGAATCCGACACCCTCTTCTGACCTCCGCGGCATTGCACGACACGGGTGCACACACCTGCATGCAGACAGTACATTCATACATATACAGAAATAAATAAAATTAAAAAAAAAAGAAAAAGAAAGCTTAAAGAATCAGTATTACATTTTTGTCACTGAGAGATGTGCAACCTTCTGTTGACACCTTCTGGTGTCATCATGAAAGCATCCCCATCAGAAGAGATCGGGTAGGCTGAGGCAATAGCTCAGTGGTAGAGCCTGTGCTTAGCTCATCTGGGGTCCTGGGTTAAACTCCCTGCACTGTGGCACCATAAAACAAAAGACCCAAACCCAAACCCAGAATGGGATGCAGTGATGACACAAGGAAACACAAATATACATGCAACTGAGTTCAAAGTGATCTGATGGTAGGACAGAAATACAACAGAGGGGGAGGATTATGAAGTTTTATGAAGGCAGAGCACAAAAGGTAACACAGCAGTCAACTTGGAGAGCAACTTATTTTCCAGAGATCTTTCTACTGCAATTCTGGGCTGAGCTATCCCAGCCTTGGGATAATCTGAGTTATGGAAATAACTCAGATCAGCGAGTATTTCTTAACTGAAGATACAGCAGTATCCTAGATCCAGATTCAAAGGAGCAAAAGACAGTTTCTTTCATAAGTTTAGCTCCTCATTGCAAAGACATTTGTACAGAAATAGCTGAGCATCACGAGGAAGGCAAACCACAAATAATTGACATCTGGCTTTATAGATGGCAATTATTCATATCCTAACATCCAGCTTAACAGCAAAGTATAAAACTAAAATTATAGCACATATTTGAAACTGTATCTTAAATATTTTTACCTCAAGAAAGAGCTTAAATGGGGTCTCTGAGTTTTCAATCCAGAGATAAAATAAAATAATTAAAACAGACTGAGACTTCAAAGCCCCATAACAGCTCAGCATGGTGGCTCATGCTTGTAAACCTAGCACTTAGGAGGCAGAAAGACCGGGAGTTTGAGGTCAACCAGGATTACATAGAAAGAGCCTGTCTCGAAACAACAGCGACAAAACACAAAAAGCTCTTTCGCAAGACAGACTTCTGGCCCCTGAATGTGGAAGATGAAAGACCAATGCAGATGGGCCCTTACCTGCAAGCTTCTTGAGTGTGGCCGTATTAAAGATATTGAAGTAATGAACACCAAAGACTTTCCCCAGTGATTTGCAGACCTCTGTGAGCTCTCCAAGGCATTTCCTAACCACCTCTTCCCTCTGAGAGACTTTGGCCACCAAAGCTTTCTGTTTTTTCACACTGCTGGAATTTTCTGTTTCCATGAAGTCCACCTGAGTGACAGAGAAGGAGGTTAGATGAAAGGGGAGAAGCTTACATTGCTCCCATGGAAGGGATTTTTTTCTCTTAAATTTTATTAATGGTGTGTGTGTGTGTGTGTGTGTGTGTGTGTCGCGCGCATGCATATGTGTGTGTCTGTGGGGACTGAACTCAGGTTGGCAGACGCATGCTGAGCACTTTCACCCACTGTGCCATCTGGCTGATCCTTCTATTTCTTTTTCTTTTCTGCCAAGTAGGCAATATGGGCTGTGTATTTTCCATCATTCTGTTTCTAGGTGTGTGTGTGTGTGTGTGTGTGTGTGTGTATGTGTGTGAGTGTATGTATGTCCACTGTGTGTGTAGACAGTTGTGAGCTGCCATGTGGGTACCTGGGTCCTCTGGAAGAACAGCAAGTGTTCTTACCTGCTGAGGCATCTCTCCGGTCTACCAAAGAACCTCTTGATAAGTGCTTATTTATTTAACTAATTTGCACGTATGTCTGTCTGTATGTGCTCTTGTGTATGTGCCAAGGTATATGTATGTAGAGGTAAGGGGACAACTTTTAGGAGTTGATCTCCTTTGACCAGGTAGGTCCCAAGGACAGAACTCAGGTCCAGAAGCCTAGTGGCAAGCACTCTGACCCACAGAGCCATCTGGCCAGCCCCTAAATGCTTAATGAATACAGGAAGATTTAGTGACCAGAACATCCATTAAATTAATTCTGACAATGTGGTATTAATTTGGTTCAATTTTAAGATCTCTTCCCAACTGAGATCATATGTTCCTCTGAGAAAGTATGTGAAAACTTAGTATCCAGGCATTTTGGGTAAGATAACAAATTTTGTCATAATACATTCTGTCCACTCACTGTGAGATAGCAAAATCCATATTTTAAATACCCTACCTTTAAATGCCCACTCAGCACGGTTTGGGCTTTAGTTCCCAGTATCACATATGCAATTGCTTGGTCATTGGCATTGATATATAAGTCTTCATCCAAAATCTTCTCTAATATCAGCTTTTTAAAAAGTCTTTCGGCATTGTGTCGTGAATAAGCAGATCCCTTTCCAAATATACCTGACTGAGTCTTTGCACTTTTACTCCCTAATAAGGCACAAAAAGTCAGATGAGTAAGTACAGGTGCATCATCATGCATAGAGAAGAGGTTTAAAAGTCATCTGTGGACATGTTTGGACAAACAGAATAGACTGTTCCACAGGAAACCCCACAGCACAAACAGACCCTCGTTTCTCTGTAATGAGCATATCGGAGTAGAATTCTAAGCTTTCTGTGGTTGCATATGCTTCTTTCTCTTTCTTTTTTCTTGTTGCTGGGGATAGAAGCCAGGTCTGTACCCACAGAGTTTGTGCTACACCCCAATCCCAAACCACTCATACTTTTCCTTATTTCATAACACACATTGACCAAAAACCACAGCAAAATTAAGCTTGCCATTTCAAAACATTACATTCACAACTTATAAAATTATATTAGAAAAAAAAATAAAAAGTTCATGTAAGTGCTAATAGTTTTATATTAGTATACCTTATTAATATAGTTACAAAACCACTTTTTTGGTTTATTTTTGAGACAGGGTCATGTAGTCTAGGGTCTTGTTTATTTATTATTTTTATTTTATGTGTACAAGTATATTGCCTGCATGTGTGTAAGTACACCTGTATTGTGCAGTGCCAGTGGATGTCAGAAGAGGGCAGCAGATGCTCCTGAAAATGGAGTTACAGACAATTGTTGGCTGTCATGTGGGTGCTAAGAACTGAACCCAAGTCTTCTGGAAGAACATCCAGTGAGTGCTCTTAACCACTGAGCCATCCTGCCAGACCTACAAAGTCTTTTAAAGAAATAGTTTATTGGGCTGGAGAGACAGCTCAGTGGTTAAGAGAACTGACTGTTCTTGCAGAGGACCCAGGTTTGATTCCCAGCACCCACATGGCAGCTAAGAACCATCTTTAGTGCTAGGCATGGTGGCACATGCCTTTAATCCCAGCACTGGAGAGGCAGAGGCAGAAGGATCTCTGGGAGTTCAAAGCCAGCCTAGTCTACAGAGCAAGCTTCAGGCCAGCTGGAACTAAAGGGAGACACCCTGTCTCAAAAAAAAAGTTATTATTTTTATTTTATTTTATTATTTTATTTTTTGGTCTTTTTGAGACAGGGTCTCCCTATAGCCCCAGCTGGCCTGAAGCTTGCTCTGTAGACCAGGCTGGCCTTGAACTCACAGAGATCCGTCTGCCTCTGTCTCTGGAGTGCTGGGATTAAAGGCGTGCACCTTTTTATTTGTGTGAGTGGTTGGCTTGTATATAAGCATATAACATGCATTCAGTGCTCACAGAGGCTAGAGGAGGGTGTCTAATCCCTGGAACTGGGGTTACAGACAGTTGTTAGCCATTATGTAGGTGTTGGGAATCAAACCTGGGTCCTCTTGAAGAACACCAAGTGTTCTTAATCACTGAGCCCTCTTTCTAATCCCTAGTACGGTGTCTTAAATATTTGCCGGGCGTGGTGGCACACGCCTAATTTAATTCTAGCACTTGGGAGGCAGAGGCAGGCGGATCTTTGTGAGTTCAAGGCCAGCCTGGTCTACAGAGTGAGTTTCAGGATAGCTGGAGCTACAGGGAGACCCTGTCTCGAAAAGACAAAAATAAATAAATAAATAAATAAATCACATTTATTTACTTATTCATTTGTGTGTGTGCATGTGTACCACATATGCATGTAGAGGCTAGAGGATAACTTCAAAAGATGGTTCTCTCCTTCTACCATGTGGGTCCTGGGGTAAACTCAGGTTGTCAGGCTTGGTGGCAGGCATTTTTCTTTTTTTTTGGCATTTTGAGACAGGGTCTCCCCCCTTTAGCCCCACCTGGCCTGGAACTCATTGAGATTCACCTTCCTCTGTGCCTCCTGAGTGCTGGGATTAAAGGTATGTGCCATCACGCCCAGCGATGGTGGCAGGCATCTTTACCTGCTGAGCCATCTCACCCACCCTCAAAGAACTTTTGACTTTTTTTTTCCAGTGCTGGGGATTGATCCAAGGCCTCATACATGCTAGGTAAGCACTCTACCATTAAGCCTCTAAAATAGTCTTATAAATACTATCTCTGGTCCAGGTTCTTTAAACAGCTATTAGTTTATAAACCAAGTCTTTAAATTTGTACCTTTTGTTACCCTCTCTGATTAAGAAAAACAAATTCTGAAACCAAAAGGCAACAGACAGCTCACTAGACAGATGCTCATGGAGGAAGTGACGGGAGAGTGTGCGCCCCTTCCTCCTGGCACGGGGCATGCAGTGGTGGGGGGCTTGGTGGCGTGTCTAAACTGCTGCGATTCCTCATGTTTGCATCTTTTTTTTTTTTTTGTCTTTTGGAGACAGGGTCTCCCTGTAGCCCCAGCTGTCCTGGAACTCGCTCTGTAGACCAGGCTGGCCTTGAACTCACAGAGATCCGCCTGCCTCTGCCTCCTGAGTGCTAGGATTAAAGGCGTGGCCACCACGCCCGGCTGTTTTCATCTTTAACACAATTTTTGATTTTAATTGTGGACAATGCTAGACTTGAACCTGTAGTGATCTGTTTCTGCTCCCTGAGTGATGGGACTACAGGCATGCTCCACTATGCTAGCTTGACCCAATTTTATTGCATCTACTTTAAAAGTCTATAAACTAGAGTGATCTACATAGAGAGCTCTAGGCTAGCCAGAGGCTATATAATGAATCTCCATCTCAAAAAACAAAACTGGGCTGGAGAGATGGCTCAGTGGTTAACAGCACTGGCTGTTCTTGCAAGGGACCAGGGTTTGGTTTCCAGCACCCACATGGTGGCCAACAACTGTCTATGACTCCAGTTTCAGGGGACCCAATGCCTTCTTCTGGCCTTTGTGAGCACTGCATACAAAACACTCGCATACATCTGACCTGTGGTGGTACGTGCTTTTAATTCTAGCACTTGGGAGCAGAGGAAGGTGGATTTCTAAGTGAGTTTTCTGAGTTCTAGGATAGGGTACCTAGTGAGGCCTTGTCTCAAAAACAAACAAACAAACAAAAATACCCTGTAACATAGATGAGAATTAACAATGACTTTAGAAAAGGAACAATGACCTACTCATGGCAGGTTTATGAAATGTAGTGCCACTCTGCTGAGTATAACTAAGAAAACTAGAGTAGCAAGACAGAGGTGTGTGTGTGTGTGTGTGTGTGTCCTCATACAGGGTTTCACAATGTAGACTTGGGTGAACTCAAACTTGCAGCAATCATGCCTCTCTATATCCCAAGAGATGGGCTATCACCTGTGTAACACACACACACACACACACACACACACACACACACACACACACACACACGTAAGAGCTAATGAGAAGCTGAAGAATGTGTGGTGATACTGGATCCAGTAATCTCTTTACCAACTACATTAAAAGTGTAACAGGGATACAGTCAAACAAAGGTTTGTTTGAAAAGTATTTCTTTTCTTTTTTTGGTCTTTTTGAGATAGGGTCTCCCTGTAGCCCCAGTTGGTCTGAAACTCACTATGTAGACCAGGCTGGCCTTGAACTCACAGAGATCCGCCTGCCTCTGCCTCCCGAGTGCTAGGCATGTACCCACAAGACTCATCTTACTGCAGAGATACATGCACAGCCATGTTTATTGCAGTTCTCTTCACAATAGCAAGGAGCTGGAACCAACCCAAGTGCCCCTCAACTGACAAGTGGATACAGAAAATGTGGTACATCTATACAATTGAGTTCTATGCAGCAGTAAAGAAAGATGACATCATGAGCTTTGCAAGAAAATGGGTGGAGCTAGAAGACATCATGCTGAGTGAAGTAACACAGTCCCAGAAAAACAAATGACGAATGGTATCCCTCATCTGTGGATGCTAGCACCAATTACCTAATTGTATGGCAAACTGAGCAACGTCAATGTGATCTGAAAACAACTGTGCTCTTATATTGTGAATCTCTTAAAATATAATTAAACAAAAAAAGAAAAAAAAAGATAGGGCTTCATTATACAGCCAAGTTGGTTGCCAACTCTTGGTCCTTCTGCCTCAGCGTCCTGAGTGCTGGGATTAGAGGTGTGCACCTCTTCGTCTGCTCAGCATCCTGAGTGCTGGGATTAGAGGTGTGCACCTCTTCATCTGCTCAGCGTCCTGAGTGCTGGGATTAGAGGTGTGCACACTTCATCTACCTCAGCCTCCTGAGTGCTGGGATTAGAGATGTGCACACTTCATCTGCCTCAGCCTCCTGAGTGCTGGGATTAGAGGTGTGCACCTCTTCATCTGCCTCAGCCCCCTGAGTGCTGGGATTAGAGGTGTGCACACTTCATCTACCTCAGCCTCCTGAGTGCTGGGATTAGAGGTGTGCACCTCTTCATCTGCCTCAGCCCCCTGAGTGCTGGGATTAGAGGTGTGCACACTTCATCTGCCTCAGCCTCCTGAGTGCTGGGATTAGAGGTGTGCACCTCTTCATCTGCCTCAGCCCCCTGAATGCTGGGATTAGAGGTGTGCACACTTCATCTACCTCAGCCTCCTGAGTGCTGGGATTAGAGGTGTGCACCTCTTCATCTGCCTCAGCCCCCTGAGTGCTGGGATTAGAGGTGTGCACACTTCATCTGCCTCAGCCTCCTGAGTGCTGGGATTAGAGGTGTGCACCTCTTCATCTGCCTCAGCCCCCTGAATGCTGGGATTAGAGGTGTGCACACTTCATCCACCTCAGCCTCCTGAGTGCTGGGATTAGAGGTGTGCACCTCTTCATCTGCCTCAGCCCCCTGAGTGCTGGGATTAGAGGTGTGCACCTCTTCATCTCGCTCCCGTTTCTTTACTCTCATTTTAGTAGGGCCTCCAAGTGGAAAAGAATGTTACTTATGATCAGTCTGCCATTTTGAGTTTGAATACAGTTGATAGGTAGTTTCTATTGTTATTATCTTCTCTGTAGGAATGTGTTTATTGTGTGCTGGTATGTGTGCATGTGTTTGCATATATGTATAGAGGGTACCGTCTATCTATTTTTTTTTTTTTTTTTGAGACAGGGTCTGGCTGTAGAGCCAGCTGTCCTGGAACTCACTGGGTAGACCACACTGGCCTTGAACTCATACGGTCCATGTGCCTCTGCCTCCTTTGTGATGGGACTAAAAGTATGCACCATTATACTCTGCTCATCTTCTTCTTTTTTTGAGACAAGGTCTACTTAGTAGCCCTAGCTGGCCTGAAACTTGCTATCTAGACTGGGCTGGCCTCAATTTCTGAGGCATACTATGTGCTAGAATTAAAGGCATGTACCACTACACCCGGGCACCCTTCTCTTTTTGAGATATAGCCTTTCACTGGCCTGGAGCTATGTTGGCTGTCCAGTGAGCCACAGGGATCCTCCTGTCACTGTCTCCCCAGCACTGGATTACAGGATTACAAGCATGTTCCACCAACCTGGCTCTGCATGTGTATGGTATATGCAGAGATGTAAGGAGTACAGAGGTTAAAGTTGGAATGTCTTCTTCTATCTGAAATTTGTCATTTTGGCTAGATTGGCTGGTTGATGAGCCTCTGGGATCTGCCAGTCTCTGTCCCCCATCACTACGGTGACAAGTATGCACCACTGTGCCCAGCTTTTCATGGGAGCTGGGGAGCAAACTCAGCCTTATTATTTTTTTTTCTATGTGAAAATTTCTCATCTTAGTGACTTCCTTTTTAAAAATTTACTTGTAGGGCTGGAGAGATGGCTCATCTCATCAAGTTAGAAGCACTTGCTCTTATGGAGGATATGGGTTCTGTTCCCAGCACCCCCATGGGGACTAATGATCATCTGTAACTCCAGTTCCAGGGGATCTGATGCCCTCTTCTGACCTTTGCAGGCATTGCATGATATGGATGCACTTAACTGCAAGCAATACATACTCATACACATAAAATAAAAATTAAAGTATTTAAAAAAATGTACTTGTAGTCAATTCTTTGGATGTTTAATTTCAATTGATATCATTTAAACACTCAAGCAGGTGACTTACCCAAAAAAATGTCAACAAGCATATTCAAAGTAAATCTTCCAGAAGGACCTATATTTCTTGTGCCTGGTGACGAACTGTGTTCTTGAACAAATCTTACAATATTTTTCACATCATCAGTCACATCTCTTGTTTTATAATCCTATGAATGAAAAAAATTACCTATAATTAAGGTAGTAAGAGACAAGTTATTAGATGTTTTTTTTTTTTTTTTGGTCTTTTTGAGACAGGATCTCCCTGTAGCCCCAGTATCATGTGTTTGCTTCCCTTCTAGTCTATGACTTGGTCCTGGAACTTGGGAGTTCCTAGCACACCTAAGATATTTAAAATAATATATCCTGTAGGCAAATGTTCTTCAAACATTAAGGCATAGGGGCTGGAGAGATGGCCTAGCAGTTAAGAGTGCTGACTGCTCTTGCGGAGGACCCGGGTTCGATCCCCAGCACCCACATGGCGGCTGAGAACCGTCTGAAACTCCAATTCCAGGAGAACTCCAGTTCCAGGGGAATCCGACTCCCTCTTCTGACTTCCGCAGCATTGCATAACACAGGTGCACAGACCTGCATGCAGACAGTACATTCATACACATAGAGAAAAATAAATAAAATATAAAAAAATACTAAAACCAAGTTCAAGATCTTTAAAAAAAAAACAACAAACATTAAGGCATCACAAACATTAAAACATGAAACTGTAAACTGGTGTGGTAGCTCATATCTGTAATCTCAATACCTGGTAGTCTAAAGCAGGAGGATCACTGCAGGTTTGAGGCCAGCCTAGGCTACACAGTGAGTTCCAGGACAGTCTGGGCTACTGTGCTAGTTTGATTTCTGTTGGTGTGATAAAACACTTCAACGAAAAGCAACTTAGAGGAGGAAAGGCTTTATGCTTGATTGTTTGTTAATGAGGGCCATAAGGGCAGGAAGTCAAGCAGGAACTGGAAGCGGAAACCATGGAGGAAGGCTGCTTGCTGGCTCACACATAGGCTCATGCTTGGCTAGCTTCTTTGTACAGCCCAAGACCACCAGCTCAGAGAATGATGGGGGACACAGTGGGCTAGACCTTCCTGCATCTATCAACAATCAAGACAATCCCCCACAGAGATGCCACAGGTTAATAATCTGATTTGGGTGATCCCTCAATTAAGGCTGCCTTCTCAGGTGACTCCAGGCTGTGTCAAGTTCACAGCTAAAGCTAACAAGGACAGTTGCAAAGATACTGTTTTTTTCACAAGGGTGTGGTGGCGGCTTGGGAATATAGTTTTTGTTTCTTGTCTTTTTGAGACAGGGTCTACCTTTAGTCCCAGCTGGTCTGGAGTTCATTCTGTAGACCAGGCTGGCCTTGAACTCACAGAGATCCACCTGCTTCTGTCTCCTGAGTGCTGGGACTAAAGGCAAGTGCTACCACACCCAGCACTAAAGATGTGGGTGCTGGGAATTGAATCTGGGTTCTCAAGAGCAGTCAGTGTTCTCCAGCCCTGGGAATATAGTTTTTTGGTAGAGCACTTGCCTAGCTTGTTCGAGGCTCTAGCTTCAATTCCCAGTAGAGGGGTTGTGTCTGTGAAATTCCCATAAGCACAATACACACCTAATGAATGAATTCAACAGCCTCCCAGGGTTAATTTAGGGCAGACAATACCAAAATTATCCAGAAACCATGTCCTTATTCTTTTTCTGAGACATGACTCCACTATCCAGCCCAGGCTGGCCTTAAATGCTCTAGCCTCCTTGTTTCAGCCTCTCAGCTGATGTGATTATATTGCCATGTCTGTCTCATTGTTCTTTCCAGTTAACCAAAGAAGTAACTTTTTTTTTTTTTTTTTTTNACGTCCAAGTGTCCTCTGTACCTATCCAGCAATTCCCTACTGAAGACTGGAGCGCTCAGCCTGCCACGGAAGACTGGTCTGCAGCTCCCACTGCTCAGGCCACTGAATGGGTCGGAACAACCACCGAGTGGTCATGAGCTGTGCTGCAGACACTATGAAAGGAGAAGGTGGATGGATAAATGATGTTTGGTTATCTAAACAAAAAAAAAAAGAAGAGCTCAACGGGAAAGTTCTGGGCTAGCCTCGGCTGCCAAAGTAACCCTTTCTTCAAAAAATTAGTACCAGTGTCGGATGGGATTCAGTGTCGTAGTTCGTTAAGGTCTTCAGAGTGGGTGCTGAAGACAGATACCTGACTTTGGTGCCTCAGTTTCTCAGTTTCTTCCATCTGTAAAGACAGGCTGTAGCCATGGCTTGTTTTTTTTTTTTTTTTTTTTTTTTTGGTGCTTTTTGAGACAGGCTCCTGTCTGCGGTCCTGGGGAACTCACTCTTATAACCAGGCTCCCTTGCAATTCACAGAGATATCTGCCGCCACTGCCTCCCCAAGTGGCTGGGATTAAAGGTGTGCGCCACCGATGCCCAAGGACGAGCAGGCCTTTAATCTCAGCATTAAGAGACATAGGCACTTAGGGAGGCAGAGGCAGGCGACTCTGTGAGTTCAGACAGCCTGGTGATAATGATAACAGAGCTACAGGGGGAGACCCTGTCATGAAAAGACCAAAAAAAAAAAAAACCAGAGAGAGAGAGAGAGAGAGACATAGGTAGGCACATCCCTCTCAGTTTGAGGCCAGCCTGTTCTACATATAGAGCTCCAGGCCAGCCAGAGCTACTACTGTCTCTAAATAAATAAATAAATAGGCAGGTAAGGCCTTAAGGAGAGGAAATACCAGGGATGGGAGTGTGGGGAAGAAACTTCAGGACTTTTAGAGAAAGCAGCAGCCAGTTCAAAGGCCCTGTGGCTAGAGTTTGCTTGGGGTGGATGGGAAGAAGAGTAGGGCAGAGTGTCTGAAGTGT
The DNA here is from genome assembly GCA_009823505.1 of Rhizomys pruinosus. Classification (NCBI taxonomy): domain Eukaryota; kingdom Metazoa; phylum Chordata; class Mammalia; order Rodentia; family Spalacidae; genus Rhizomys; species Rhizomys pruinosus. The sequence goes on along the minus strand of VZQC01001583.1, from coordinate 63,296 downwards.
CTGAGGAGGGAGATGAGTCACTGAGGCCAGGCCCAGCACTGTCAGAAGTAGAAAAGGACTGCAAGTGACTTCCCATCAGAGCAGGACGGTGACCTTGCATTACGATCGGTGACCTCAAAGAAGGCACGTGTGACATATAACACGTATATGTGGCCGTATTTGGAAATCCCAGATGTAATAATTCAACTTAGGAGCTAGAGCTGGGCTTGGGGCAAACTCCTGTAATTCTGGTACTTGGGAGGCAGAAGCTGGAGGTTAGAGATTAAAGGCCATCAAGGCCATCCTTGGCTACGTAGTGAGGCCAGCCCGAGTTAGAGATCTTTAGGAGATTCTTTTCCCCCCCCCCCATGGCTCCTTGGTTAAAAGGGCACACTACTCTTGCAGAGACCCAAGTTTGGTTCCAGCGCCCACATGTTGGGAAAATCACAACCCACCATATAACTCAGCCTCCAGGTAGGTCTGATTGATCTCTGGCTGGCCGAGTGACGGATGCAGATCATCTCTATAGATGAAATTTTTTTTTTGAGGCAGGTTATAGCCCTTCTACCCTGGACTCCCAGAGACCACCTGCCTCTGCAGCTTGGTGTGGGCCTTAAAGATGTATGCCCACCACACCCGCTTGTAATTTCTCTTTTAAATATTTTTAGGCCGGGGGGGGGGGGGATGGAGGAATGGCTCAGTGATTAAAAGGACTGGTTCGATCATTCGAAGACCTGGTTCAAATCCCAGCGCCCACATGGCAGCTAACAACTGTCTGTATCCACATTTCCAGTGGATCTAACACCCTCTTCTGTCCTCCTCAGGCATTTAAACATATGCAGACATAACACTCATATACATGAAACAAAAATGAAGAAAAAATAAAAAAGAAACAAATTACCAATTAAAAAAATATTTTAGACAGGTGTGGTGGCACAGGCCTCTAATCCCAGCACTTGGGAGGCAGAGGCAGAGGCAGGCAGATCTCTGTGAGTTTCAAGGCCAGCCGCTCTACATAGCCGTTCCAGAGGATAGCTGGGGCTACAGGAAGACCCGGTTCTCAAAAAAAAAAAAAAAAAAAAAAAAAAATATATATATATATATAAAATTTATTATTTTTCTTTTATATGTATGAGTGTTTTGGCTGCATGTATGTAAGTGCACCACATATAAGCAGAATAGGGCATTGGACCCCCTGGAACTGGAGTTATGGGTGTTAGTTGCCATTTGAGTGCTGGGAACTGAACCCAGGCCGTCTGGAAGAACAGCAAGTGTTCTTAACCACTGAACCATCTCTCTCTCTCTCTCTCTCTCTCTTTCTCTTTTTTTCTTCTACCAGACTTTAGGATTTTTAATTTGTCCTAAAGTCACTGAAGCAAAAATCATGACAAAACATTCTTTTACAACCCCCAACACAAAAAACAAAACACTATTTGTAGGAGAAAAATGGTTTTGTACATGGGATGAAACAATATAAATTCAAAACTTACAGATAAGGGTTAGCTCTATCACTCATCTCTTTAAAAGTTTATATCAACGGGTGTGGTGGCGCAAGACTTTAATCCTAGCACTTGGGAGGCAGAGGCAGGCGGATCATTGTGAGTTCAAGGCCAGCCTGGTCTACAGAGTGAGTTCTAGGACAGCTGGGGCTACAGGGAGACCCTGTCTCGAAAAAGACAAAAAGCCCGGCATGGTGGTACACACCTTTAATCCCAGCACTTGGGAGGTAGAGGCAGGTGGATCTCTAGGTTCAATGCCAGCTGGTCTATAGAGAGAGCTCTACGCTAGCTGGGACTAAAGGGAGACCCTGTCTCAAAAAGACCAAAACAAACAAACAAACAAATAAAACAAATAAAAAAACCCCAAACTTACTTTTTTCTTCTAGGTTTCTAGTATTATTTTTTTCAGTTGTTTGGTAGTTTATCAGGATTTACATACTTAATAACTTGTTTGGGCTTACCAATATAAGTATTCTTTGAGTTATGAAGGATCACATCTTGATAAACTCACTGTGGGTGAAAATATTACACATGCAACAATGCACTTAATGCACCTAGCCTACTAAAGATCCTGGCTTGCAGCACAGCATACCATACAGTGCTGGTTGTTGACCCTCATTACTGCAAGGCTGGCTTCTAGCTGAGACTGCGACCACCCTATACCACAAGACTAGACTTTATTTTTTGAGCTCATAAAAACATTAACATTAAAAATTCAAAGAAAAAAAAAGAAAAAAATTTCAAAGAGCCAGGTGTGGTGGTGCACATCTTTAACCCCAGCACTCAGAAGGCAGAGGTAGAGGCAGAGGCAGGCAGACCAGAGGGCCATCTGGGGCTACAGAGAGACCCTGTCTCAAAACACAAAAAACAAAAAGGGGGGAGGGCTGGTGAGATCCCCTGGGATACACACACACACAGTGGAGGAGAGAACAAACTTCCATAAATTATTCTCTAATCTCTTCTGTTATTAAATAACTCTAGTTCCAGGGAATCTAATGCCCTCTTTTGGCCTCCATGGGCACTGAATGCACATGGTACACTTACATGGAGGCAAAACACGCACATTACAAAAAAAAAAAAAAAAAAGCTTGGGGCTGGAGAGATGGCTTCGCGGTTAAGAGGCACCCACTGCTCTTGAGAGGACCGAGTTCAATTCCAGCACCGATATGAGGCAGCTCACAACTACGCCTCCGGAGGGATCATGACAAAGGCCTGCATCCAGGATGGATCATAGAGCAAAGGACCCTCCTCCAGGACAGATCGAGAGCAAAGGACCGGAAATACAGGACAACCAGAAGCAAAGGACCCGTATACAGGGATCGAGAGTCAGAGAGCAAGGGGACCTACTCTCAGGAGTGTCATGAGATAGAATAAATAAATAAATAAATAATAAAAGAATAATAAGATAAAGATGAAATAAAAAAAAACTTAAAGCTGGCCGGTGGTGGCGCATACCTTTCGTTCTAGCACTCTGAGGCAAAGTCAGGTTATTCTCTGTGGTTCAAGGCCACCCTGGTCTTAAGACAGAGTGGAGAGTTCCAATTGGCCAAAGCTGGTTGTCTATAGGTGGAGACGGCACTGTCCTCAAATAAAAAGAACACAAACCCCCCCCCCCCCATAAAACTGGGATATGAGGGCTGGAGAGATGTGCCTAAGGCGGTTAGAGCGCCCGAGCCCATCTTACAGTAGGACCCGTTTCGATCCCCAGCATCCACATGTGGCGGCTGAGAACCGTTGGAAACTCCAAATTACAGGAGAACTCCAGTTCCAGGGGAATCCGACACCCTTTTTCTAGGATCTGGAACCTCCGCGTGGCATGCAGTACACGGTGCACAAACTTGCATCAGACAGTACATTCATACACATACAGAAATAAATAAAATTATTAAAAAATGTTAAAAAGTAAAACAAAAAAACAAAACAACTGGATTTTTTTTTTTTGTAGACTTCTTGTTTTCATTTTTTTTTATTTTTTACTTTGGAAATGTATGTTATTATGTTAAGGGTTCATGAAAAAAACTGATTCTGGAAAGATACAAAGGAAACCAATATCTTGACTTTTTTTCTTGGAGCAAGTTTAGGAGGCCTAGTTTAGAATTATTTGCTTTGTTGTACACCTAAATAATTTTGACTTTTTTTTTTTTTTTTTTTTGGTGTTTGTTGAGACAGGTCCTCCCTGTAGCCCCCACTGTCCCTGGAACTCACTCTGTAGACAGGCTAGGCCTTGGAACGTCACAAAGATCCACCTGGCCTCTGCCTCCAATGCTAGGATGTAAGTGTGGGGTGCCACCACCGCCGGCTTATATGTTAATTTTTATGAAACAAGCATGTACTATTTTTATAATAAACTAAAGTAAAATTTCAAATGTATATTAAACTCCCCATTCTATGACTATGTAATGAAAATAGGATCCATTTGCCACAATATCAGGGGGTAGACGGTTCTCACGGGACGGAATATGATATACAATATCAGGGGTAGACGGTTCTCACGGGATGGAATATGATATACAATATCGGGGTAGACTGTTCTCACGGGATGGAATATGATATACAATATCAGGGGTAGACGGTTCTCACGGGACGGAATATGATATACAATATCAGGGGTAGACTGTTCTCACGGGATGGAATATGATATACAATATCAGGGGTAGACTGTTCTCACGGGACGGAATATGATATACAATACCAGGGGTAGACTGTTCTCACGGGACGGAACATGATATACAATACCAGGGGTAGACTGTTCTCACGGGACGGAACATGATATACAATACCAGGGGTAGACTGTTCTCACGGGACAGAATATGATATACAATACCAGGGGTAGACTGTTCTCATGGGACGGAACATGATATACAATACCAGGGGTAGACTGTTCTCACGGGACAGAATATGATATACAATATTAGGGGTAGACTGTTTTCATGGGATGGAATATGATGGAATGTGGTCAAAAGGCACTTGACTTACTCATTATAAGTCTCTTCAGTCTGGTCACATCATGATAAGCATAGAAAAGCACACAGTGGGATATTTCCCCATCTCTTCCAGCTCTGCCGGATTCTTGGTAGTAACCCTCCACAGATTTAGGAAGAGATGCATGAATCACAAATCGAACATCGGGCTTGTCAATTCCCATTCCAAATGCAATTGTTGCACAAATAACCTGGAATGTAATAAATGAGCCTATTAGATTCATACTGCATTTAAAGGAACATTATAATAACAGATGCTTCTAAAAGCTCTATCCCTTATCTTTAAAGACTCCCCACAACAATCTAATATTTTAATTTGTTCACAGTATTTAGCATGACTAAGGCGAGATTTTTTTTTTTATGATGTATGAATGTAAAAAAAAAAAAAAACTGTCTGCAATGTAGGTCTGTGCACACGGTGTCGTGCAATGCCGGGAGGGCAGAAGAGAGGAGGCGGATGCCCGGAACTGGAGCTAAAGACGGTTCTCAGCCGCCATGTGGGTGCTGGGGATTGAACACAGGTCCTCTGCAAGAGCCAGTTGGTGCGCTTAACCGATAGGGGGGCCTCCACTCCCAGCACTAAGGCAAGTTTTCATATTGGTAACTTGCCATTCTTTTCCACCCAAGAAGGTAAAGCATGCTTAGGGTGGCAGGCTCTTTCTTGTGACTTGATATTATCAAGTGAAGGAATCAGAATCAACTGCAATCAGTCCTTTGTGGGTGAGATGTTTGTCCCTTTTTTTTTTTTTTTTGTTTGCGCAGACAGGGGTCTCCCTGTAGCCCCAGCTGTCCTGGAACTTACTCTGTAGACCAGGCTGTGCCCTTTGTTTCTGATATGGATGTGTGGTGGGATGCTTACATAGCCATGATATCCAGGTTAAAGTATATAAGCAATACCTTGTGTTCCAGGGGGGGTACCTGAGCTCCAGACCTCAGAAATAATTGCTGCTAGTTCCTTACATCATTTAGGGACAATGATACTCCTACCTGCTCCAGTGCTTTCCACATGGTACCAGCTAATCACATACTAACTTATTCAACAGCTGATTTCAAAGACAAAGCTTAGGAAATCTTAACTGTAGATAAAAGCCTGAGCTTAATCAAAAACAGAATGAAACAGCAAACAACCTAAAACACAAAGCCCAGGGATTTGTCTACCTTGGCCCATACAAACTGAAAGCTAGGTAATAGTTAAAATTTCAGGACCTTGATGGAAACTGGTTTCACAAATCAACAACACAAACCACAACACAAAAACACAAATCACCAAACAAACACACACACAATCAAAAACAAGACCAAAATTCAAAACACAAAACAAAAACAAAACAAACACAACCACACACCAAAACACAAACACAAAAAACAAACAACAACAACATCAAACAAAACAACACACACCAAAACATCATTCAAAAAAAAACACCACAACAACAAACAAAACACACATTTCACAAAAAAAAATTCACACAAATTCAAAAACCAAAAAACCACAAAAACAAATCAAAACAAAACACAATCAACACAAAGCCACACAATCACCAAATTCAACAAACATTCAAACAACACAAAAACAAACAAAAAACATTCAAACACAAAAAAACATTCACCACATGCAAACACACACAACAAAAAACAAAACACACACATCAAACAAAACAAAACAAATCAATTCAAAACAATTCAAACAAAAAACACAAACCAAACAACAAAAAAACAACATCAACACAAACTTCAAATCAAAACAAAACACAAATTCCNAAAAAAATTAGTAAAAAAGATAGTTGTTAGCTGTCATGTGGGTGCTGAGAACGGAACAAAAGCGGCCAGTTGCCAGGTGTAGTGGCACATGCCTTTAAATGTCTTTAATCCTGGTACTCAGGAGGCAAAAGCTAGCTTGTTCCAGGACAGCTGTGGCTACAGGGAGACCCTGTTTCAAAAAGAACCCCCCCCAAATCATGTGTATATGTGTGTGAATTAACACACATGTGTGTGGTGCCTTCAGAGGCCAGAAGAAGGTACAGGAGCTGATATTACAGGTGGCAGGGAATTGAACATGGGTACTTTGTAAGAATAGCATAAGCTCTTAACCTGAGACATCTCTCCAGGCCCCCTGCCCCTTTGAGACAGGATCTTACGTAGCCAAACTCAAAATGTAGCTGAAGATGACCTTGAGCTTCTGATCTTGCCTCTACTTTGTGAATGCTGATATCACAGACATGTATTATTACCAGGTGCAGTTCTATGCAGTGCTGGGGACCGAACCCAGGGTCCTAAGCATGAGGTACATTTCATTAAATTTTATACCCTATCATTTATTTTTCTTTATGTTTCCCAGTCTACTTCTAGATTTCTGTTCCTCTGAATGTATACAATATAATGTACATATATAATTTTCATTGCAAATCAGTGTTCATGTTATTATTTTTATTGTCAAATTTTTATTTTCATATGATGAATTCTTTTAGGGAAACTTTAGAAAAAGTTTTTCAAAGAAAAAAATGGAATTTTTATTAATATATAGATTCATCTAAGAAGATTAGAATCTATATTTCAGTAAATATAAATTAATGGAATATTTTCTGAACCTTTTGTATATCTGAAATTCTTTTTTTCTTTTCTGAAACAGGATCTCACACAGTAGTTTAGGCTGGCCTGCTGGACTCTTGACAAACCTCCTGCCTCAGCTTCTCGAGTACTGGGACTGTAGGAGTGAACCACCAAGACTGGCTCTGCCTCTTTTGTTTAAGAAGCTCTTCAGTCCTGGCCTTCCCTCTTTTGATTCTGAAGCCTGTCCTCTGTTTGTTACATGTATCTTATGAATGAATTTAGAATACATCTATTTCATGGAGGTCCACCACCCTTCTGGTCTTCCTGCAGTGTACTTAGTATTATTAGGCTGAGCTCCTATTTCTTTCCTATCACCAAAAAAGAACACTTTTAGTTACCCCCACCTCACTTTTTGTCTTTCTCACATATTCTCAAATTATTCACTATATCACTGATTCAATTTTTCCATTTCAGTCAGTTTTTTTTTTTTTTTTTTGTGGGGGAGAGTCCTTTTGAGCCTGCAGGCTCAGCTGGCCTGGAACCCGCTATGGGGACCAGGCTGGCCTTGATCTCACAGAGATCTGCTGGCCTCTGCCTCCCAAGTGCTGGGATTAAAGGCACATGCCACCATGCTGGGCTCAATTTCAGTCTTATTTTGATGTTTATTACTGTTTATTATCATCTTTTTTTTTTTTTTTTTGTATTTTTTGAGACAGGGTCTTCCTTTAGTCCCAGCTGTCCTAGAGTTCACTCTGTAGACCAGGCTGGCCTTGAACTAACAGAGATCAGCCTGCCTCTGCCTCCGGAGGACCGACAAGATGGCTCACTGGGTAAAGGCATTTGCTTCCAAGTTTGATGACCTGAGCTGGATCCCCAAGACCCACATGATGGAAAGAACTGACCCCTTCAAGTTGTCTGTGACTTCTACACAACATGAAACAGAGAATGCACATGACACACGTACATATAAATCAATTAAAAATAATTAATTTACAAAAAGCAAACCAGGTGGGAGGTGGGAAGCAGGAAGACTGCTGTAAGTTTGAGGCTGGCCTCAACTACATAGCAAGACTCAGTTTCAAAAATATAAAACAAAAATTATATCTAATGTTCATGGTTGCTAATTTCTGCAATTGTCACCTGACAGCCATCTTGATTGATCCATTTCTGCTGCACCTCATCTCTGGCCGAATCACTGAGGCCAGCATGGTAAGCCAGGGCAGCAAGACCATCTCTCTGTAAGGTGTCAGCCATCATGTCACATTCCCGCCTGGAGAGGCAGTAAATTATCCCCGAGTCATCTGCCAAGAAACCAAAATGGTATTAAGCAAGACTTTTTTTTTGGGGGGGGGTCTTTTTTTTTTGAGACAGGGTCTCCCTGTAGCTCCGGCTGTCCTGGACTCACTCTGTAGACCAGGCTGGCCTTGAACTCACAGAGAACCACCTGCCTCTGCCTCCCAATTGCTAGGTTTAAACACCACCACACCCCACTAAGCAAGACTTTTATATTTATTTATTTATTTATTTTTATTTTTTTGCCTTTTTGAGACAGGGTCTTCCTGTAGCCCCAGCTGTCAGAACTCACTCTGTAGACCAGGCTGGCCTTGAACTCACAAAGATCTGCCTGCCTCTGCCTCCTGAGTGCTAGGACTAAAGGCGTGTGCCACCATGCCCTGCCTGACAAGACTTTTAAATTAATACATGAACCATAAGATCCCTAAACCATTCTTTATTGTTGGTCTTTTTGAGACAGGGTCTCTCTGTAGCTCCAGCTTGCCTAGAACTCCCTATGTAGACCAGGCCAGCCTTGAACTCACAGAGATCCACCTGCTCTGCCTCCCAAGTGCTAGGATTGAAGGTGTGAGCCACCACACCCAGCATAACATTCTTATATATAGAAGGATCATACAGAATAATTCAAGCAAGGGATTCATGAACACTGGAAATAAGATCGGATTTTTCATCTTGTCCCTGTGAAGGTGACCTAGATTAATCCAGGCTGTCTCACACTGGCTTTATGACTGCAAGCCACTCTGATAAAAATTTTGTAGAAACATATGGCAAAAGTTACCAAAAGCCTGATAAATACCTCTTGACTCAGTTCCCTTCCAGGAAACTAACATAGGAATTAAAATGGTACAAGGAGCTTACAATAAACATTTTGGAAAGATGCAAGCCTTTATAATCCCAGCACTTGGGAGGCAGAGATAGGTGGATCTCTGGAGGCCAGTGTAGTCTATACAGTGAGTCTCAGGGCAGCCAGGGCTCCATGGTTAAGAGAGAAGCTCATCGGGCAACATATGGAAATAATTAAGAAAGGGAATTGTGAAATAAATATATTGTAACTATTAAAAGTGCTTTCTGAGTTTATAAAGGCCATGGGAAAATGCTTGGGATGTTGAAAATGGGTCACGTGGAAAACTGCATGAACTTAAGAGTCTCATTTTAGTTAGCCTAACACAAAGGCAAGCACATTTGGGAGAAGGCACTAAAACAATGGGCTGTTATTCATATACTGATAGAAGCCAGAGAAAAGACATTGAAACTAAGAATTACAATGCAGGTGTGCAGGAGGGTATATTTAACATATTTTTGTTAGGGTTTATTGTTATTAACCAAATGAGATTTCAAAATTATAATATTCCCCATAAATAGCAAGTTAGTGCTATCATAATGAAAAAAGAAATGCTTAATATGCAATTTTACATAATTTATTGTGGTACAGTACTGAGTACTGAAAAGATATTTATCTATTACTTTTGGACATAATTCATTACCTGGCTGTACTTACATGGGTGATGCTTTCTGATCCATTCTAAGCAATCAAATGCCACTTTTTTAGGCTTTTTTGGTAATACATAATATTTCAGGTTATGTCTGTTAAAGCTCATGCTAAATCTAAAAGAAGACCCAAACATAAAATTTAATTATTATGAGAAAATACAGCTATAGCCATTGTTGTAGACTGTGTTCTACTCCAAATCCTCACCCCCATATTCCATGGCAGTAGGAGGCAACTGGGTGGAGAGAGTAGATTCACCAAGGAGATCAGTGGCTGTCTAGTGATAGAGGAGCTGGTGAGATGGCTCAGCCGTCGAGATTGCTTATGGCTCTACCAGATCCCAGCACATAAATTAGGCAGCTCACAAATGCCTCGGACTCCAGCTCCAAGGGATTCAATGTCCTTTTTGGTCTTTGTGGGCACTCACATGTACAACACAAGCACGGACACACACAGACACACATTTCAATGTCCTTTTTTGGCCTTCCTGGGCACGCGCGCGCGCGCACACACACACACACACACACACACACACACACTCACACACCTTAAAAACAACAACAAACCAGGGCGTGGTAATGTACGCCTTTAATTTCAGCACTCAGGAGGCAGAGGCAGGCAGATCTCTGAGTTCAAGGCCAGCCTGATCTACATAGCAAGTTCCAGGCCAGCTGGGACTACAGGGAGACCCTGTCTCAAAAGATGACTTCCCCAGCAAAAAAGTAAATTTGCCAAGCCTGGTGGTGCATAGGTGTAATCCCAGCACTGGGAAGTAGGGGTGGGAGTATCAGGAGTTCAAGCCTACATAAGTTCAGGGCCATCTACACTAAAGGGAAACTTGCCTCAAAACAAATATACAAAACAAAAACAGGGTATGGCAGGTTCACTTATAATCTTAGAACTCTGAAGGTGGTGACAGAAGCTTACATCCTAAGCTTGAGACCTGCTGGGGCTATACAGGGAATTCAAGGCTGGCCTGACCTAGATAGACCCCATCTCAAAAAATTAAGGACTCAGTAGTACAGCACTTGCCTAGCATGCACAAGAATCTGGGTTTCATGCCAAACACTATAAAATACGGCATACCAGGTCCAGAGTATCAAATCTGTGTCATTTATAAGTTATGTGTGACAGTATGGAGTCAAGTCATGCTTCTATTGCTGTAGGACCTGAGATAGTTGTCACAGGGATGTTTACTAAACAGTTCATAGGAACTGAAAAGTGAAATCAGAATATGTTTGTGTGTTCGACAGTATGTGGGCGGAGGCTGAAGGACAACCTCAGGTGTTGGTCCTCCCCTTTATCTTGTTTGAGGCAGAGTTCTTGATTGGTCACTGCTGTGCATGCTAGGCTAGCTGCTTGTGAACTTTTGGGGATTCTCCATTCTCAACCTCCCATCTAGCCTTAGGCGCGCTAGCATTGCAGAGTAGGGTAGCAGGCCTGGCTTCATGTGGGCTCTGAAGCTTCGAACGTAGGTCCTTATGTTTGTGGGACAAACACTTTACCCTCTACTCATCTCCACAGCTCCAGAGGTTTTTTTAAAAAAATTTTTATTATTTTTTATGTGTATGAGTATACTGTCTGCATGTAGGTTGGTACACCCATGTCGTGCAATGCTGCAGAAGTCAGAGGAGAGTGTCGGATTCCCCTGGAACTGGAGTTAAAGACAGTTCCAAGCTGCCATGTGGGTGCTGGGAATCGAACCTGGGTCCTCTACAAGAGCAGTCGGTGCTCTTAACCACTGAGTCATCTCTCCAGCCCCCAGAGTTTATTTTTATATAAGTAAATAAACCTAGTTTGGCTAAATTGGCCCCCAGAGTTTATTTTTATATAAGTAAATAAATCTAGTTTGGCTAACTTGTTTGGTACTGAAGACTGGCTTGGTTAACTGGGTTATATGGTAGTCATTTCCTATTATTATTATTATTTTTTTTTTTGGTCTTTTCGAGACAGGGACTCCTTGTAGCCCCAGCTGTCCTGGAACTCACTTTGTAGACCAGGCTGGCCTTGAACACACAAAGATCGGCCTGTCTCTGCCTCCCAAGTGCTAGGACTAAAGGCGTGTGCCACCACGCCCGGCTTCATTATTATTATTATTATTATTATTATTATTTGGTCTTTTTGAAACATGGTTTCCCTGTAGTCCCAGCTGTCCTGGAACTCTCTTTGTAGACCAGGCTGGCCTTGAATTCAGAGATCTACCTGCCTCTGCCTCCCAAGTGCCAGGATTAAAGGCACCACCACGCCTGGCTCATTTCCTATTATTTGAAAGAACGAATTTATAGCTACAAAGTCCTGGAAAAAAATTTTTTAAAGCATATCACATAATAAAAGCATTTTGTCAAAAACATTTTAAAATAATTTTATATGTATGAGTGTATTATCAGCATGTGTGTAAATGTCCCCGTATCATGCAATGTTATACAGGTCAGAAGTGGATATCAGATCCTCTGGAGCTGGAGTCAGCTACCATGTTGATTCTGGGAATTGAATTAGGCCCTCTGGAAGATCGGCTAGTGCTATTAACCACTGAGCTATCTCTCCAAGCCTCCCCAAAACATCCTTAGAAAGGTGTACAGGATATATACAGGTCACGATATTCCAAATATATTGAGTACAGTGTAGAGGTACTTCTTGAAAAAAATAAAAAGATTACTACATAGTCATTAGATAAAACCTAGTAAAGGCTGGGTATGGTGGCAAACACCTTTAGTCCCAGCACTTTAGTCCTTGCAGAGGCCAACCCCCCCCCCAAAACCCAAAACCCAGTAGAGTTTTTTTTTTTTTTTTTTGGTGTTTTCGAGACAGGGTCTCCCTGTAGCCCCAGCTGACCTGGAACTCACTCTGTAGACCAGGCTGGCCTTGAACTCACAAAGATCTGTCTGCCTCTGAGTGCTAGGATTAAAGGCGTGGGCCACCACGCCTGGCTTCCCAGTAGAGTTTTTTAATGGTGTATTTTCCAGAAAAAGTAAATAATGACATTGCTTGCTAGTCAAATACTTTCCAATTCTTTACTTCCCACAAAATTTGGAGGACCTAACTGAAATGTCAGTTTACTGTTCATAAAAAAATAATTTCTGGGGGCTAGAGAGATGGCCTAGCGGTTAAGAGCGCCGATCGCTCTTACCGAGGACCCAGGTTCGATCCCCAGCACCCACATGGCGGCTGAGAACCATCTGAAACTCCAGTTCCAGGGGAATCCGACACCCTCTTCTGACCTCCGCAGCATTGCACAACACGGGTGCACAAACCTGCATTCAGACAGTACATTCATACACATACAGAAATAAATAAAATTAAAAAAAAAATTTTTTTTTAATTTCTGATGACAGATCGTGATGTAATTTTGGCATATGCTTCAGAAGGAATTCAAATAATTGAGTGTTACAGCTATAATAAAATGCCTTTCATTCCCAGCTACATGTTTATGTAAGCAACATTTCTAAGGGATTATATCCATAAAAGTAAGAAATATGAACTGATTCAAAGCATCTATAGACTATGTATGAACTGAAAAAACAAAAAATCCTTACTCATTAAGAGCTACAATCTAATAAAAAGTTTATGCCTAAAAATGATTCTTTACTTATTTTTTGGTCTTTTTGGGACAGAGTCTCCCTGTAGTCCCAGCTGGCCTGGAACTCGCTATGTAGACGGGGCTGGCCTAAACTTACAGAAATCCACCTGCTTGTGCCTCCCAGTGCTGGGATCAAAGGCATGTACCACCACACCCAGATGCCCAAAAATGATTTTAAAAGCATATCTAAGTAGGCAAGGTGGTACAGTCCTGTAGTTTAGCTACTTGGGATGCTAAAGAGGGCAGATTGCTTGAGAATATGATTCAGAGACCAACCCCGGCAGCAGAGCAAGACTCCTGACTTTAAAATGAAAAGGACTGGCGCTTTCCGCCACCACCACGGCATGTATAAACATCCTGGCAGTGCTCTAAAGAGCATAAACAATGCCCAGAAGAGAGGTAAATGCCAGGTCCTCATCAGGCCTTGCTCCAAAGTCATCATCCGCTTCCTGACTGTGATGATGAAGCATGGTTACACTGGTGAATTTGAAATCACTGATGATCACAGAGCTGGGAAAATTGTTGTGAACCTCACAGGCAGGTTAAACAAGTGTGGTGTGATCAGTCCTAGATTTGACGTGCAGCTCAAAGACAGAAAAATGGCAGAATAATCTTCTTCCATCCCATCAGTTTGGTTTCATTGTACTGACAACCTCAGCTAGCATCATGAACCATGAAGAAGCAAGACGAAAACACACAGGAGGGAAAATCCTGGGATTCTTTTTCTTTTTCTTTTTTTTTTTTTGGTCTTTTGGAGACAGGGTCTCCCTGTAGCCCCAGCTGTCCTGGAATTCGCTCTGTAGACCAGGCTGGCCTTGAACTCACAAAGATCCACCTGCTGCTGCCTCCCAAGTTTAAAGGGATTAAAGGCGTGCACCACCACGCCTGGCAGGGATTCTTTTTCTAGTGATGTAAAACACACCTATAGATAAAATGTCTAGTGGAAAAAAAAAAAGAAAGAAAGAAAAGGACTGGGCTGGAGAGATGGCTCAGGAGTTAAGAGCACTGGCCATTTTTGCAGAAGACCTGGCTTTGAATCCCACATGGTGGCTAACAACCACCCATAACGCCAGTTCGAGAAGATCTGATGACCTCTCTGTCTTCCACTGGCACTGCACAATCCCGGTGCATTTACATACACACAGGCAATATACACATAAACATTAAATAAATAAATAAACAAACAATAAAAAGGATTGGAGAGATGGCTCGGTAGGTAAAGGTGACGTGTGTGTGTGTGTGTGTGTGTGTGTGTGTGTGTGAAAGAGAGAGAGAGAGAGAGCGATGGTGAGCATGTGTGGAGGTCAGAGGACAACTCTGTTCTCTCCCTCAACTAAATGGGTTCCAGGGATCAAACTCAGGAGCTCAGGTCTTCAGGCTTGGTGGTAAACATTTTTACCTGTTGAGCTGTCTCTCAGGGCCCTGACTAACGATTTTAATAATTCAATCCAGATAAAAATTTTGGTATAGATTTCAACAAATTTTAATTTGCACATGCTTTACTTACATAGAGTATGACATAAGTAAAATGAATTCACACATAAAAATTTTTATTTGTGTGTATGTTTGTGTACATTCCATATGTGTCTGGGTGAGTTTTCCAGAATCTAGAAAAACTTCTCATCTAAAATACCTCTGATCCAGAAGAGGGCAGTGGATCCCTTGGAGCTGGAGTTATGGCCAGTTGTGAGCTGCCCAATGTGGGCAATGGGAACCAAACCCAGGTTGTTTGTAAAAGCAACATGTGCTCTTAATTCCTGAACCATCTCATCAACCCCAGGTTAATCTTTTTTTTTTTTTTTTTTTTTTTTGAGACAGGGTCTCCCTGTAGCTCCAGCTGTCCTGGAACTCACTCTGTAGACCAGGCTGGCCTTGAACTCACAAAGATCCGCCTGCCTCTGCCTCCCAAATCAGCTTAATCTTTTACAATGTGTTACAATGTGTTTTGTGGTGGATGTGTGGGCGCATGCCTTTAATCTCAGCACTCAGGAGGCAGATGCAGGAAGAACTCTCCTTGAGTTCAAGGCCAGCCTGGTCTACATAGTGAGTTCCAGGTCAGCTGGGGCTATAGGGAGACACTGCCTCAAAAAGACAAAAAAAAAAAAGTATTTTGTCAATCCATGTAGTAGGTACAAAATGGTGACTATAATTATATTCTACTGGATAAACATTAAAAGAGCTAGGTTTTAAATGTTGCTGCTTAGAACATACTACACCTGAATTGGGGGTGGGGTAGTAATTACTGGGGAAATGAATCTAAATCCTTGGGCATCCTAGGCAAACACTATCCACAGAGTAGAAAATACCACAGCCTAACTCATGTTGCAGTAAAAACAAATGGACTGGGGATGGGGGAGCTCAGTAGAGTGCTTGCCTAGCATTCAAAAAGTCCTGGGTTGATTCTCTGTAACCACATAAACTGGATATGATGGTGTATGATTAACAATCTCAGAAATGGGGAGGTAAGGACAGAAAGATCAGAAGTTTAAAGTCAACCTACACATAGAGTTTGAGGCCAGTCAGGGATACATGAGACCTTGTCTCAAATACAAAATAAAGCTGTGCATGGTGTAACACGCCTTCAGTCCCAGCACTCAGGAGGCAGAGGCAGGAGAATCTCTGTGAGTTTCAGGCCAGCCTAGTCTACAAAGCAAGTTATAGGCCAGGTGGGAATACAGGGAGACCTATTTCAAAAACTTAGTAATTAGCACTTGGGAGGCTGAGGCAGGCGGATCTTTGTGAGTTCAAGGCCAGCCTGGTCTACAGAGTGAGTTCCAGGACAGCTGGAGCTACAGGGAGACCTGTTTCGAAAAGATAAACAAACAAACAAATAAAAAAAACCCTAAAAACAAACAAAAAACAACTTAGTAACAGCAACAGCAACAACAAAAATAAAACATCAATTAAAAAAAAAAAGAGGAAGGAAAGAAGATAAAGTATCCCCTTGAGCAGGGTATGATGATGCATACCTAAATTCTTAGCATCCAGACCTTTGAGGACCAGAACTCAACTGACCTTGAGAAAACAAAAACCTTGGTTAATCTGGGCTAACTGTGTGGCCTTAAACATCCAAAAGGAAAGTATAACCATAAATAAATAAATAAATAGTAAGGCCTGAGAAATTGTACTTCAGGTATAAAACTTGAGATCTTAAAAAAGATGTAAAAAGGCAAAAAGTAAAAAAAAAGCACTGTTGTTTTGCTTGTCTTTGATTTTTACTGGAAAGTGCAGCTATCCTGTGGCTGCCACTGCTTTTGCCATCCTTCAAAGACATGAGACACAGCTTTTCAACCTTCAATATGGACTGAAGACTCATGTCTCTCCAATAATCCTCCAAACCTTCAGTGCCAGATGGGGACTGCTGAGACACCTGGCTTGTGGACTGAGCAACTACTGGGGTTTCAGTCTCTTCAGAGTATAGACTGCCATTGTTGGACTACCCAAGCTGTATCATGGAGACCAGTACAGGAAGATCGAGACTGGATGTGGTACTTACTGGACCTCATTTGGTAACCATGGGAAGGGAAGACCCCAGTGTGGAGCACAAGGGCAGGACTGATGGTTGTTTGGGCTTGCCAAGGAAGAGCATTCAAACAATTCCCTTAAGGAAAACATGACATCATTCAGCCTAATAAAGAAAAAAAAAAAAGAAATTATAAGCTGAAGATGCTAAAATGTGATGTCATAATCTTGATATATGTAGCATGCATATATGCATATTTTGGAGTGATGCAAATTGGAAGGAACAACAACAACAACAACAACAAAGACTGGGTCAAAGAACTGACTGAAATGGTGAACTTCTGCCTAAAACAGTAAACTTCTGCCTTGAAAAATTTAAAAGAGACAGAAAAAGATGAAAAACATTTGGCAGAATGCATGAATTCTGGTGGTGTGGGGGGCAAGAAAGGGGGAAATGGGTCTAGATTTGATTGGGAAATGTATGAAATGCACAAAGCTTCAATAAAAATTGGCTTTAAAAAAAAAAAGAAAAGAAGCAATCTGTAATATCAAGAATAGCAATGTGCTTGCCCATGGTATGGCTGAGAGCCAAGGGAGCCCAGGCTGGGTGGCTCCATCGTTTCATTGTAGCATTAACGGCCCTAAGGTCATGGAACATACAAAACTTTCCCTGCTGTTTCTTTTGAGTCACAAAACCAGGGGT
>VZQC01001583.1:29317-41495 GCA_009823505.1 Rhizomys pruinosus | reverse complement strand
CGCCAACCGAGATGGCTGTGATAGCTAAATTTATGCGTAAATATGCTTGGCACACATTAAACATTATTTCTGGGTATATGTGTGTGGGTTTTTCCAGATAAGATTACTGTTTTCTGTTTTTTTTTGTTGTTGTTGTTTTTTTTCCTTTTTGAGATAGGGTCTCCCTGTAGCCCCAGCTGTCCTGGAACTCACAGAGATCTGCCTGCCTCTGCCTCCCAGGTGCTGGGATTCAAGGAATGTGCCACTACGCCCAGCATGTTAATCTATTTTAAAACTACTTTATTTTTGGGCTGGAGAGATGGCTCAGTAGTTAAGAGCACTGGCTGCTTTTGCAGAAGAACCAGATTCGAATCCCAGCACCCACACAGTGGCTAACAACCATCTGTAACTCTAGTTCCAGGGGATCCAGTGGCCTCTTTTGTCCTCCTCAGGCACTGCATAATATGCAGGCATAACACTCATATCTATAAAATAAAAATAAGTAAAAAACTACTTTATTATTTTTATTTTATGTGTCTAAGTATATTGCCTACATGTGTATAATTGCACCTGTGTCATGCAATGCCCATGGAGGTCAGAAGACAGTGTCAGATTCCCCTGGAACTGTGCTTAAGAACAGATGTTAATTGCTTTATGGGTACTGGGAATTGAACCCAGGTCCTCTATAAAGAGCAGCCAGTGCTCTTAACCCCTGAGCCATCTCTCCAGCCCCCTTTATTAATATTTTTATGTAATAACTTACATCAAAGGAAGTTAGCTTTTGGACTTGATCTACTATTAGCGATCTCAAGGGAGAAATGACAATAGTGACCCCAGGAGAGACACAAGCAGGTAGCTGGTAACACAAACTTTTACCACCTCCTGAAACACAAATAACAACAAAAATCATCAGCATCTATCCTGAGATGAAGATAAAAGTTATTCAAAATAATTAACACAACATCAAGTGATACTGCCCATGGGGTAAGCACTCTCCATAGGGAATTACATGAATTCTTTAGAACATTTACATGATGTGCAAACAATCTTTCAGGACATCTTATATAGGCTCATACATGTAAAAGCAAGAAACAGAGCAAGGAATGGAAATCAACGGCTGGGCAGAGAGAATTGTTTAAAGTCTACTCGACAAATTCCAAATACAGCCAACAGCTGGTAGCATGAGGGTCTCTAAAAATAATAATTCTTGGCCTACCATAATTGCTTTTCTTTTTGGGACAGAATCTCATTACGTAAAAAACAGGAGACCTGGAATTCACTATGTGGACCAGGCTGGCCTAGATCTCACAGAAATCTGCTTGCCACTGCTTCCCTGGGCCACCACACCCAGCTATGACTGCTTTTTATATAATGTAATAAATTATGCAACAATAAAAACCAAAGACTTGGTTGAGTATTATGACACCCCCCCCACACACACACACACTCAGGGCCCTACACATACTGGCAAGTGCTTTACCATTGAGCTACACACCCAACTGGGATCTCAGTATTTTTTTAATGTTTTACTTATTATTTTTCATTTTATGTATGAGTGTATTGCCTGCATATATGCACCTGTGTTGTGCTATGCCCATGGAGGTCAGAAGAGGGTGTCAGATTCTCCTGGAACTAGAGATACAAATGGTTGTTAGCCATCACTGGGTGTTGGGAATTGAACCCTGGTCCTCTCCAAGAGCAGCCAGTGGTCTTAACCTCTGAGCCATCTCTCCAGGGCTAGATCTCAGATTTTATTTATTTATTTTTTTATTTTTGTATGTGTATGAATGTACTGTCTGCATGTAGGTCTGTGCACCTGTGTTGTGCAATGCCGCAGAGGTCAGAAGAGGGTCTCAGAGTCCCCTGGAACTGGAGTTCTCCTGGAATTGGAGTTACAGACGGTTCTTAGCTGCCATGTGGGTGCTGGGTATCGAACCCGGGTCCTCTGCAAGAACGTTGGTGCTCTTAACCGCTAGGCTATCTCTCCAGCCCCTGGATCTCAGATTTTAAACCATTAGGTTGAGCCTTGAAACATGGAGCTTTAATTCTCAATACTCTCACCTCAAAGGTAATGGTCCTAATCTGCCTTTGAAATAAAAGGACAGAACTAAATTTGTATATACTAACAAAAGAAAAAGAAAATCTGAAAATCTAACAAAATATTTGCTGTTTAGCTCTAATTCAACATGGCAGAACAAGAAATACACATTTTTTTCCCCTCTTTCTCCCATCTCCACCCCAGTGATGGAGATCAAACCCAGGGTTTGCATGTGCTAGGCAAGGCTCTATCAAGAACTATACCCCCAGCCCCAAGTACACATTTCAAAATAACCAAATGTTTTTCTTTTTCTTTTCTTTCTTTCCTTTCTTTCCTTTCTTTTTCCTTCCTTCCTTCCTTCCTTCCTTCCTTCCTTCCTTTCTCTCTCTCTCTCTCTCTCTCTCTCTCTCTCTCTCTCTCTTTCTTTCTTTCTTTCTTTCTTTCTTTCTGGTGTCTCCCTCTAGTCCCAGCTGTCCTAGAACTTGCTCTGTAGATCAGGCTGGCCTTGAACTCACAGAGATCTGCCTGCCTCAGCCTCCCGAGTGCTGGTATTAAAGGCATGCACCACCAGCCAGGTTTAGGACCTTCTTTTATTATTTATTTATTTATTTATTTATTTATTTATTTATTTATTTGTTTGTTTATTTATGTCTTTTGAGACAGGATCTCCCTATAGCCCTAGCTGACCTAGAACTCACTCTGTAGACCAGGCTGGCCTTGAACCCACAACGATCCACCTGCTTCTGCCTCCCGAGTGATAGGATTAAAGGTATGTGCCACCACACCCAGCAGGACCTTATTTTAAAAAGCATATGTTACATTCCTTCTTTTCAAATAAATAGTAACTTTGGCATGTATGTGGCAATATCAAGGCAAGAGTGGGTTTCTGAAGATAAAGAGACCTGCTGTACCACTTAATTAGCTGCCTGAACTCAGATATGCCATTTAACTGAATGAGGCCTCACCTCAATTTCATCATTTACAAAATGCACTAGACTAGGGGCTGGAGAGATGGCCTAGCGGTTACAGAGGACCCGGATTCGATCCCCAGCAACCACATGGCGGCCAAGAACCGTCTGAAACTCCAATTCCAGGAGAACTCCAGTTCCAGGGGAATCCGACACCCTCTTCTGAACTCTGCGGCATTGCACGACACGGGTGCACACACCTGCATGCAGACAGTACATTCATACACAAACAGAAATAAATAATAAAAATTAAAAAAAAAATGCACTAGACTAGGATTTAAAAAAAAATTATTCACTGGGCCTGATGGCGAACGCCTTTAATCCCAGCACTCGAGAGGCAGAGGCAGGCGGATCTCTGTGAGTTCAAGGCCCGCCTGGTCTACAGGGTGAACTCCAGGCCAGCTGGGACTAAAGGGAGATGCTGTGTCAAGAAGAAAAAAAAAATTCAAGAGAAATTTTATTTGGAATCTTTAAAATGTATATGTCAAGGGGCTGGAGCGATTGCTCAGCAGGCAAGAGCACTGACTGCTCTTGCAGAGGGCCCAGCTTCAATTCCCAGTACCCACATGGCAGCTAAGAACCATCTTTAAGATGGGTGTGGTAGCCCATGCCTTTAATCCTAGCACTCAGGAGGCAGAGGCAGGGGGATCTCTGTGAGTTCAAGGCCAGCCTGGTCTACAGAATGAGTTCCAGGCCAGCTGGGGCTAGAGGGAGGCCCTGTCTCAAAAACACCAAAAACAACAAAAAAGTATATGTCAAGAGGCTAAAAGTGAGGTAGGAAGGACTTAACAGTATCCCTGGAAGGCCAGGGCCACTTAAAGTTACTGATGAGACTCCTGCCAAAGTCCTTTCCAGTGTCAGAGCTTTCAATAACCAAACTTAGGGTTGAAACAGGGACACAGTGATCATTAAGCACTAAAATTCAAAACGCAAAGAAGCCAACACTGCCTAAACTTTACAATCAGTTTGAGGGCCTGGTGAGGGCTCAGAGGGTAAAACTGCTTGCTGTGCAAAGCATGATGACCAAAGTCCAACACATGGAACCCATGTAAAGGTAGAAGAAACCAACTCCATAAAGCTGTCCTCTGACCTCCACATACACGCAGTGGCACACAAGTGGTCCCCCGACCACACTCATACACTCCCACAGAATAATAAATGATAATACTTTAAAATTAGCTTTAAAAAATTCAGATACCCAATCAACAGTGTCTCAGGCCTCGGGAGGCAGAGGCAGGCGGATCTCTGTGAGAGCAAGGGCAGACTGGTCCACATAGTGACTTCAGGAGAGCTGGAACTAGGGAAACCCTGCCTTTAAAACACTAAAACAAAAACAGAAAACAAACCCAAACCCCAAACCAATCAGCAGTATGTAATAGTAATGGCAGCACTGACTTGTCTTTTAAAAGTTATAACAAGGCAAGCAAAAGACAAGGGAGAACTACTACACAGAGGTACTGAACTGCCTAACAGCTTACTTCTATAGACTTCTGTGTTCAAGTACAAATTACTGAGCAGCTCTTACAGGCTTTCACAACAGAAAGTCCTGGTCTCATCACACCTGGGGCCAAGAAAGAACCGTGCTAAGTCCTTTTCACTTTATTCTCAGATGCTTTGTGAAGTGGGCACTGTACTATGTACTGTTCCCACACAGCCACAAAGGAAACGGGGTGAAGTGGCTTGCCCACAAGCACACCACTGCTTCCTCATAAGGGGCAGAACTACACCCGAAGGCAGGCCTTCACTTCAGAGCTGATGATCTGAACCACCATACAGCAACATCAAAGGGCCAGTCAGAAACGGTCATGGTTTCTGACTATGATCTGTTCCCTTCCTGAGTTTATATAGATTAGAAAAAAGTAAACTTCACACACACACAAAAAAGCTCCGTATCAGGCCAACCCAATGAGTTAACAGTCTTAAGGAGCTAAAAGCCTTATCATGTCCACAAGTAGAACAGAGGCTATGAGGTAATAAACTTTCTTACTGGGGTTTGGAGGTTTAAAAGGTTCGTTAATGATAAGAATACTGTGTAGGTGTTCTTTTTATTTCTATTAAAGGGCTTTCATTTAACATCTGCCAATGGATTTCTGCCAATTCATATCTAAAAATACATACCAGTGGGCATTAGGATAAAACAGTCTTCACCAAGCAGTGCAGCATTGATCGCTTCTAGCTGATTAGTTCTAAAATTATGCAAGCCAAACTTCTTATGAAAAATCTTCATCATTTCTTTTGTATGAGGAAAATTAAGACTCTGAAAGTGCTCATGTTTTTGATTTTTGGATGATAAATTTTGCGCCAACTTACCTACACAAATAATAAAAATTTTAAATTAGTGCATTAATACAATAACAATCACGTTAGCATTCACCTTTTCCCTACAGAATAAATGACACACCTTTCCCTACTGCACCCTTCATTTTATTTTATTTTTTTTTCAAATATAATTTTTTTTTTTTTTTTTTTTTTTTTNCCTACACAAATAATAAAAATTTTAAATTAGTGCATTAATAACAATCACGATAGCATTCACCTTTTCCCTACAGAATAAATGACACACCTTTCCCTACTGCACCCTTCATTTTATTTTATTTTTTTTACAAATATATATATATATTTTTTTTGGTCTTTTCAAGACAGGGTCTCCCTGTAGCCCCAGCTGGCCTGGAACTCACTCTGTAGACCAGGCTGGCCTTGAACTCACAAAGATCCACCTGCCTCTACCTCCCAAGTGCTAGGATTAAAGGCATGCGCCACCACGCCCGGCACAAATATAATTTTTTTACAGAGTGAGTTCCAGGACAGCTGGGGCTACAGGGAGACCTTGTCTCGAAAAAGCCAAAAAAAATAAAAAATATATATACGATTTTTTAAATTAATTACTTATTTATGCGTATGAATGTATTGTCTGCATGCAGATCTGTGCACCCGTGTTGTGCAATGCCACAGAGGTCAGAAGAGGGTGTCGGATTACCCTGGAACTGGAGTTCTCCTGGAATTGGAGTTACAGACGGTTCTCAGCCGCCATGTGGGTGCTGGGGATTGAATCCGGGTCCTCTGCAAGAGCAGTCCACGCTCTTAACCACTAGGCTATCTCTCCAGCCCCCTACTGCACACTTTAATGTTTACACGCCTTCCTTCCAATTAGTCTCAGAGATTCCTACAAGCCTACATCAAGTGTTCCTTGAGTTTTCTACAGCCTCATCAACATAATTTATGCCACCCGCACTCTTCTCCCTTGATCATGACTTTTCTAGTTCCTTTTTAATTTTTGCTATGCTAGGGAGCAAGCCTGGGGTTTTTGCACATCAGGCAACTGTTCTAGTGTAGTAGCACCAGAACCCAGCGCAGTACACAGCACACAGTGAGGTAGGCCCCCAGCCTTGTACTGGCTTTAAAACTCCTTTCTTGGCTTCATTTCTCTTGCTCATTAACTTTGGGAGCCTTTCAGATACTCTCGGGGCTTGGCTTTTTACAAATTCTTATTGCAATTTTCCTAGTCTGTAATTTTAAACATAATGTGCAAGCAGACAATGCCTAGTTCTCTCCTGACAGCCTCCTAAATTCCTACATGCACATCCTACTGTCTGCAAGACATTTCTACCAGAAAGATTTCCCAAACGTTTTAAATTCAACAGTCAGAGCTGGGCGTGGTGGCGCACACCTTTAATCCTAGCACTCGGGAGGCAGAGGCAGGTGGATCTTTGTGAGTTCAAAGCCAGCTTGGTCTACAGAGTGAGTTCCAGGACAGCTGGGGCTACAGGGAGACCCTGTCTCGAAAAGACCAAAAAAATACAAATAAAAATAAATAAATAAATTAATTAATTCAACAGTCTGAAAACAGCCCTTCTCAACTTTCTCTAACTCCTGCTGCCTCCTGACTTCCCCATTTCTGTGAATGGTGTCACAGCTTTCCCATTCAGTCACCCAGGTCTGAATCAGAGTCACCTGAACTTCTCAGGTTCTTCCTTCACTGTCTCTCACATCTCTCCCTGCTCTGCATCCTCACTGGGGCAGATCTGGTTCCAGAGAACAAGAGGTTCTCACACACCAGCTCTGGCAGCTCCTCACACTCTGACACTCAACTGTCTCAAAGATAATTGCAGACATAAGTATGACACATTCTAGCATACCAAAATAAACCTATTAATGGCTATTTTAAAGGTCAACAGCATCACTGTAAGAACCACCTCAGAGGTATTAAGTCATCCATCAATGGTGCAAAAATAGGGAGGGCTGTACTTCATAACACGTATGTATTCTTGTTTCAGTAAAAAACATGGTGATAACTTTATAGGACTGATGTAAGGTTTTAGAATTAATTTTGACTTCGCTCTGAAGCCTTTACAGTAACTTAGTTCAGTCCTCTCAGAATTCTTCCTTAGACTATGAGCTCCAAGTTGGGACCTTGTGGTTTACCAGAGCCCATCCCAGGATATGACACATCATGAGCATTCAATGAATATTCATTGGAGGCTTTGTTTGTTGTGAGACAAGGTCTCACTCTACAGTCCAGGCTGGCCTCAAATTTACTGTAACCCTCCTAACCCATCCTCAGAAGAGCTGAGATTACAAGGGAGAGCAACCATGCCTAGCTCAATGAGTATTTATTGAATTTCTGACTTCATATTCTTCTTAGGCTGTCTTATATTTTGTTTTTGTTTTATTATTATTATTATTATTATTATTATTGGTATTTTTGAGATAGGCTCTTCCTTTAGTCCCAGCGGCCTGGAGCTCTGCTATGTAGACCAGGCTGGCCTTGAACTCACAGAGATCCACCTGCCTCCGCCTCCCAAGTGCTAGGATTAAAGGTCTGTGCTACCACACCTGGCTATATTTTAATGTTGTAACATATAAAACATTTCTCTACTTTGTAAATGAATTATTTCTCATCAATCCAGAATGATAAAAACATACATGTAGCATATAAATTCATCTTTTTATCCATATCAAAATCACTAAAAACTTGGCATTTTTGCATTTTACTGTTTGGGGGACTAGAAAATCTTAGTTTAAAGGCAAAGCACATATGTAATGACTTTAGAGCTTTATTACAATAGGTTATAATTACACATTTTATAAACCTACAGCAGCTACAAAAGAGCAAAAGAAACAAAAGAACTTGCTGAAATTCTGAATTGTAATTCACATTATCAGTAGAAATTTGCGTAGAAACAATGTGATTTTCAGACAACAATGAACTGCTTTTTCTTATACAATCCCTATTTTGGCCAGTTTTGTTTTCCTATAATATTTAAGCATTCATTTATTTTAAACTTACCAGTGTAATTCTGAATTGATTCTGAGAAGGTTTTATTTTGAGTAGTAGATGCCACTGGAAGAGAGTTTGTCTTGGCTGAAGAACACCTCTCTGATACTGATTTAACTGGTCCACCTTCCTTGATAGGTGGGTAGACAGCTGTGGAAGACTTACTGGCTGTTAAATTATGCATTATATTTCCCCATTCGTCATCATCATCATCATCAAAGTCATCTATGTTAAAATTATCAATATCATAGGAAGCCTGGATTTCTCTTTCTAAGTTATCTCCCGAAGCAGCATGTTTATTCAGGTCTTTCACAGTGGTGCTTGTGAGTACATTTCCTGGGAAATAAGAGCATTCATTTCTTTTTTCTGTCCTTGGTGTTTCAGCCCAGTTGCTACTTACAAAGGACTTCTGTAAATGGGAATTCAATAACGGCCTTTCAAAGAGATCCTTCGTGGTGGCTGAGAATCCTGTCTTTCCTGGAGTGGTGGTTGGTAAACATTCCTCAGTGGAAAGAGAATCTGAGGGAAGGTATGGAAAATTTAACTCTTTAATAGGATTCCCCCCAGGGCAGGAATCACCCGCCATATTGTTAGTCAGTGAATCAGGCCTGTGTTTCCACATTGAATTCAGAAGACTGACATCATTTCTATTCAAATCTGCTTCAGCTAGGAGCTTCCTTCTGAAGAGAGAAAAGGGAACATATTAAATGTAAGTAGTTTGATATAGTAGACAACAAAAATTTACCTTCATTTTATTTTTTTACCCCACAGGAACTATAGAAAAATACATCATCTTTTTCCCAGTCTCAAAAATTTGTGTGTATATTTATATACATATATATGTGTGTGTGTGTGTGTATATATATATATATATATATATATATATATATATATATGAGGACATGGTCTCCC
Source organism: Rhizomys pruinosus (assembly GCA_009823505.1). Taxonomy (NCBI): domain Eukaryota; kingdom Metazoa; phylum Chordata; class Mammalia; order Rodentia; family Spalacidae; genus Rhizomys; species Rhizomys pruinosus. The sequence goes on along the minus strand of VZQC01001583.1, from coordinate 32,323 downwards.
TGTAGTATCAGCTGGCCTGGGTCTCACAGAGATCTGCCTATTTCTACCTCCTGAGTGCTGGGTTTAAAGGTATGTGTCACCACACCTGTGAATACAAATCTTAAAGGGACGGTTTGAAAACTAAATAATTGGGCTAGAGAGATGGCTCAGTGATTAAGAGCACTGACTGCTCTTGCAGAGAACCCAGGTTTGATTTCCAGCACTCACATGGCAGCTAAGAACCGTGTCTTAGGTCAGGTGTGGTGGTGCATGCCTTTAATCCCAGCAGAGGCAGAGGCAGAGGCAGAGGCAGGCAGATCTCTGTGAGTTCAAGGCCAACCTGGTCTACATAGTGAGCTCCAGGCCAGCTGGGACTAAAAGGAGACTCTGTCTCAAAAAAAAAAAAAGAAAACTAAATAAATCTGAAACTTAGTGGGATTACAGACATCCTTATATAATTTCTAGGGCAGACAGCTTGGACATTTTGCCTTCTGTTTTAATTGGAGTGGTAGAACTACAACTAGATACATTCCAGAAGGAGGAAAATCAAGATACCTTATGTTTCGTTGTTGAAGCAGCTCGTTCCCACAATTCAAAGCTTTCAGTTCATCAATAGGAACAGTGTCGACTAATTTACAGATGTGTTCCATCACGTGAATAAGCTGCTGCTGTATACTTATCTGTCTGGCTATAAAGTAATCATAAGTAAGAATGAGGATGGAACCCTGGACCTGAAAATGCCAGGCATGTACTCCCCTAGTGTGTTACCCCCAAGCCCCTGCACCTTTTTCTTTATGAAGCCACATAAGTAAGAGAGTTTGAAGGGAGTTGATTTTTTTTTTAATTTTTAATTTATTTTTATGTGTATGAATGTACATGTGGGTGCTGGGGATCAAACCTGGGTCCTCTGCAAGAGCAGTTGGCGCTCTTGACCGCTAGGCCCTCTCTTCAGCCCCAGGAGTTGATATTTTAAATGAAGGAAAGCAAACAAGTGGTTTAGGGTAGCAATGTAAGCAAAGAAAATGCCTGCTCAACATCAAGGGCTCATGGTATGGTATGTGGGAAAGAAAGTCAGTTTACCTGGGCCACAGCAGATAGCATTCTTGGAAGAAAAGGAGATTAAAAAAAGGATAAAAATGTTCCAAGAAGAAAAATGAGGCTATGCATGGGCTACCAGTGAGAGCAGCCAGCTAAGGGTTTAAAGGACAGGAAGACACAGAGGAAAAAAATGGTACACAGAACAATGTGTGGACAACCATCTGCACAAGAATGACCTGGGAAAGGTGGCCTTCTTCTGGTGACTGCAGGAAGAGGGATGCTAAGAGGTGCTGAAAGTGGCATTGTTGTCCCTTTGGAAGGAGTAACAGCCTCAGACTGGGAAGAGGAGACTGGAAAATGGCTTGAAGGACGTTAGAGCTAAGGCACATTCAGAGACACCAGTTCCTAGACAGTGGCAAGAAACTTGGGTCTTCCTTGCCGAACAACTACACCTCAGACTACAAGGAGAACCTTTGAAAGAGACCTTAGAGCTCTTGATGCTGATATGCGAGGCACCAGATGATAAGGGTCAAGGAAAGTGAAGACAGACTAACACTGTACTAATTTTCCCAGAAAAAATTGAAGGTGACTGCCAAGAGCTAGTGATCCTGGTGTCAAATCAAAGCAAAATTCAAGAACATGTTATCAAAATTCTTCTTTGTAACTCTAAAAAGAGGAAACAATTCTGGAGTTAGGGAGAGTTCATAAAAACAAACCAGCCATCTTAATTTTCCTTATTCAGGAGGATTACTAGATTGGCAAGTAATAATAGCTGCCATTTACTGAAGGCCAACAGTGTACCTTGAAAGCTGACGAGTAGCCAGTGAGGCAGGTATTATTCTCTTCATTCTACAAGAAAAGGCTGACTGTGGCGGTGCATGCCTATGGTCGCTGCTCTCAGGAGGCAGAAGCAAAAGGATTTGGGTTGGAGTCTGCCTAGGCTACACAGTGAGACCCTGACTCAACAAACAAACAAAACCCAGTACAGAGAGGTTTAGGTTTTAATTAATGTTCTGTCATCACAATGCCAGGAGTATGAGATAGGTTTCTATCGCAGGTCTGCATTACTTGGTGCCAATGCCCTATCCTTTTGACCTTTCTGGAGTCCTATACCTGAATCTTTCACAATTCCATAGAGAAGGAAGAGAAACATTCTGAAGAAATATTCATGAACTAGATAAATTAACTGATACTAGCTAAGAGGGAAGCCTCTCATGACATTGTAAGGCCCTGTCCATGTCTCTATCCAAGGACCATTAGAATCGTAAAATTTAGTGATGCAAAAACAAGTACAGTGTTTATGAGGGTAAGCCCAAAAGCTTCTAGATGGCTGGTTTGAATCCTAACTCTACTGTAGCGGTAACTCTGCAATCATGTGATTATTGACTCTCCTCTATTTTAGTTCTCTTGTTTCTAATATGGAGATAATATGAGCCATCTTACAGAGCTGGCATGGAGAATAAAATAAAAAAGTTTGCACTGTAGGGCTCTTAAAGTAACTAAAATATCAGATATTTCAGGAATATCTCTAGCAATAAAAGCAGAGACGAAGACAAAAACAAACTTAGAGGAAAGAAAACAGAACACTGGGCTGGAGAGATAGCCTAGCGGTTAAGAGCACCGACTGCTCTTGCAGAGGACCCGGGTTTGATCCCCAGCACCTACATGGCGGCTGAGAACCGTCTTTAGCTCCAGTTCCAGCGGAATCCCAACACCCTCTTCTGACCTCCGTGGTATTGCACGACACAGGTGCACAGACCTACATGCAGACAGTACATTCATACACATACAAAAAAAAAAAAAAAGGAAAAACAGAACATTACACATACACAAACATGTGCACACACACACCACAGGATAAGTACACCACAAGTCAAAGGAGACTAGAGTGGCCTATAGAAATATTCAGAGAACAGCTGGGCATGGTGGTGCACGCCTTTAATCCTAGCACTTGGGAGGCAGAGGCAGGTAGATCTCTGTGAGTTCAAG
>VZQC01001583.1:8199-19859 GCA_009823505.1 Rhizomys pruinosus | reverse complement strand
AGAATATGGCCAACAGATTACTGAATAAACAGCACATACTAAGACCCTGAAGGACAAAAACTGTATTTGCCACTGTTTCCAATGCTAAGCTTTAATTAATAAGCAGTGTCAACATACTGAAATGAGGATGAATAATTTTTACCTCTTTCTTCTCCCAAATGTGTTTTCAAAGACTGATTTTCCAGAGTAGCTCTTGTTATCTCTTCAGAAAAGGGGTCATCGTCGATGCAAACCACATCACTGCTTAAGTATTCCAACATGGTCTTTTCCTTAGTTAAGTCTACTTGCTGGGTTTCAGGGGAGGAAAGAGTCAAATCAGCCTTTACTTTATTTGTTTTATCAGGCGGTGGCTTAAAAAAGTTTCGTTTAGTCTTTTTTGATTTCTGAGCAGTGCTAACTCTAATGGAGTCATTTTTGGACTGTGTAACAAATGCTTTTGAAGATGAAATGTCAAAGTCATCCAAATTAGCCCATTCATTGAGGGAAGAATCTGGTGAAGAATTAAATTCTAATTTCTTGAAGGTGTTGGTGTGGGGTTTGTTTGCAGCTGGGGTGTTTGGGGTAGTACATAAAGCCTTCTGAGAAACCTGCAACAGGTCTGGCAGCGATGAGTCTGAACAGGTCCCTCCAGTTTGATGTCCTGCTAGAGCATTTTTGAAGAAGCCACCAATCCTTTTCTGATTTGGTGTGTGGAGCCGAGTCTCTGTGAATGAAAAGGCCCCAGACACATTCACGTCTTTATCACTTAACACTGGTGTTTTTACTATGGGCACACTAGTTATAGATATGTCACCCTCTGACGTCTTCTTTTTAAAAGTAAAACCTCTGAAAAAGAATGGAAAAACTGAATTAGATGAAATAATCTGTTTTGGATCCTGGGGAGTGAACTCAGGGCCTCATCTATGCTAATCACGTGTTCTACCACTGAGCTACAACCCCAGCCGCTTGATGGATTTTTTTCTTTTGATGGATCAATTTTTAAAAACTCACTCACTCTAAAAAAAATTTTTTTGGGGGGGGTTCTTTTTGAGACCGGGTCTCCCTGTAGCCCCAGCTGTCCTGGAACTCACTCTGTAGACCAGCCTGGCCTTGAACTCACAGAGATTCGCCTGCCTCTGCCTCCCAAGTGCTGGGATTAAAGGCGTGTGCCACCGCAGAACAACATTCTACAAATTCTTTTTTAAAAAAAGAAACGATTTAAGTGCAAGTTACAGGCTGGGCATGGTGGATCATGCCCTTGATGCCAGCACTTGGAAGCAGATGTAGGCAGATCTCTGTGAGTCTGAGGCCAGCCTGGTCTATATAGTAAGTTTCAGGCCAGATGGGACACCCTGTCTTAAACAACAACAAAAACAACACCCCTACAAACCAAAACAAACAATTGCAATTTACATTAATTGTATCACAGAATCTATCTCCCTCTGTGGTTTTAAAATTTATCAAGTAACTTAAATACACTTGGTTGCTCTTGTTCTTCCTCTTCAGAGGCTAATTACTGGGTTGTGAGAGTACCCAGGCCATCCCCACATTTTATTTCTTAAGTTGGTACTCCTTAATTAACAGCACCTTCAAAAAGAAAAGACAGCATGCCTGAAAAAGATTTGAATATGGCTACTTTTTGCTACTCTGATAAAATTTTAAGGGGTGTGTGTGTGTGTGTGTGTGTGTGTGTGTGTGTGTTAAAAACTACTGAGAACTAAAGAACATAAAGAAGCCAGGAGTCCTAGCTGTTGCTGGAATTAATGATAGGGAGGTCACTAGGGACTTTAAGCCAGGCACCCAGAACCAGGGCCACAACCCTGGGGCACAGCCTAGATACAGCACATCCTAGATACAAATCACCGTTAGGTACCATTAGGAGCTTGCAGGAGATACGCAGAACCAGAGAGCCCTCGCCTCCCTATACACAGTCCTGCAGAGCACAGGAGACTGTATTAAGTATAATATATACTTATTGCCTTATTTGCAAGAAAATTTATTATTATTTACTCAACTTCACCAGACAAATATTATGTACCAGGAACTGTGCAAAGCTGCAGAGCACTCACTACCTGAAGCTGCCAAAGTGTGACTGACCATTAATCTGCAAAGTGGGAGAATCACTGAACCCCTCGTTTCTTTATCTGTATAATCAGAGTTGAAAGAAGCAGGGTATGGTGCTCATGCTTATAATCCCAGCACTCCGTAGGTTAAGGCAGGGGCAATGCTACTGGGCTACATAGCAGGTTTCATGCCAGTGTGAGCTACATAGTGAGACCCTGTCTCAAACAGGGTAAAAAGACAAGAGATCTCATTAGTATGATACTGTGACAACGAAGCATATATACTTACGAAGATTTTGGTTTTGAAAGGCTGAATTTATTATTGAGTTTTCTGGCTGAGTGACGCTCCAGTTGCTCTTGTAGATTATTTAGAGGAACAGCAGCCATGATCCTAAAAGGTGAGAGGGCAGATATCACTAGAGTTAGGTACTTTCTACTATTCACAGTATTTATTGAAGAGGTGAAGGGCTGGGTTCAAACAGCCACTGTTCCACACATGCCCAGAGTAATGAGCTGTCACAGCTTCCTTTTGTTTTTTATCAACAGATTGCTTTGACATTTACATCTGGTGACATTTGAAATATCCAAGTCTTAACTAGCTGAAGGCTCACTTGAATAACAAAATGGTCTGGTTTCCCCTCTTCCTCCACACATGCTAAAATAAGCACAATAGATATTGGAGATTATTAGGAAAGGGCTTGTAGAAAAATGGAACTGGCCTAGGCTTGAAGGATAAATGGAACCTGGACAGGAAGTGAGGGGGAGGAAGGATCAAAGCAAAATGAAAACCCAGAGAGCAAGTTAAGTGAATTCTCTGCCCAAAGGCAAAATCCAGGAAAGAAAGAAGAACACCACTGAGTGAAAAGGTTTATCAGCAAGACAGCATGCATCACTGTCATCTGGCTCCAACCTACAAGAAAAGTGTCGCCAAGTACATTTATATCCCTCTGTAACAAGTTGCTGCATTGCTGAGTTTTCACCCAGATAACGCACACCTCAAGCCACCCTGAACTCAATGAGCCAAAGAAAGATAGCTGTGACCTATGGACAGTCAAAAAATTTCAGATATTAGGTATAACCCCTTTCCCACACCATCTAGATTTAGAATTTTTTATTAGTGTGTGTAAAGGTGCATGTGGACATGCGTGCACAATGGAGGGGTCTGTCACACAAGTGTGAAGGGCAGAGGACACCTTTATGGAACTGGTTCTTTTTTTTCTATTGTAATGTGGGTTCTAGAAACTCAGGTCATCCACAAGCATGGCAAGCACCTTTACCCACTGAGCCGCCTTTTTGCTTTTTGTTTTTTCCTGATAAAAAGTCTGGCTATTTAGTCCAGGCTAGCCAAAAACTCACGACCCTTCTGTCTTAGAGTCTCAGTGCTGGGATTACTGGTAAGCATTACACTTGGCTTACAGTTCTACCTTTATGAGATAGACTTTTATACTATGTACATCAAGAAGGATTAACAATATTATATAGGCTCACTGTCCTATTCTGGAATTCCATCTCTGAAAATAGTGACATTTAAAATGTCATGCTTAGGGCTGGAGCGATGGCCTAGCGGTTAAGAGCGCCGACCACTCTTGCAGAGGACCCGGGTTCGATCCCCAGCACCCACATGGTGGCCGAGAGCCGTCTGAAACTCCAATTCCAGGAGAACTCCAGTTCCAGGGGAGTCCGATGCCCTCCTCTGACCTCCGCGGCATTGCACGTCACGGGTGCACAGACTTGCATGCAGACAATACATTCATACACATATGGAAATAAATAAAANCCACCCCCACCTCCACACCCAAAAGACACCATTACACAAAGATTAAAAATAAGTGACCATTTTTTTCAAAGTACCACTATGAAGTCATAAATTAAACATGTTCAGTGTGTTTCAGTTTAATATAGTAGGCATTTGAGAACCGTGATGATTGTCAAAGTGTTTCTTGTTTAGTTAATAGAATCCTTTTCAGGTGAATTTGACTTACAACCACAAGTACAATTTAGAAAGTGATTTAAAGAAAAAATTTTTTTGCACGGAAAAAAAATCTATTATGCCATTTGTCCAATATCCCTGACCATCAGTAAGCAAAAAGTTGATTCAAGGGTGCTCGCGTGCGCACACGCACGCAGAGAGAGAGAGAGACTTGGAAAGTAAACAACTAAGGGTAAAATTTAATATAATCACAGAACACACTTTCAAAACTGTGTCCCAAAACTTATGGTCTGGAGCATGGTTAGATCACACCAAATTACATTTCAACCATTGGGAGGCTTAGGTTTGGAGGCTAAACTATGCCTTCAAGGTCTCTGGGATAATAGTATAATTCAAGGTTCAGCATGGCTTACTCATAGTGGGATCATGTCTTCAAACAAAAAACAAATGATGGCAAAGAATAAGTGATTAAGGGAATCCTACTTGAACGGAGTCTTGATTTAATACAAAGACTTCGACCAGAAATTGAAGGGCCTATAGCATTTACCAGCTAGATTATGATACTCAAAGTAGTCTTTTCCTCTGTCTTTTTTGGCAGTTCTCAGGATTGGGCCTAGGGCCTCACGCATGATAGGCAGGGGCTCTATCATTGAGCTACTTCTCTAGCCCTTTTATTAAACTTTGATTTTGAGATAGGGTTTACACTAAGTTTCTCAGGTTGGCCGTCTGCCTCAGCCTCCCCAGGAGCTGAGGCCCATGCTATCAGACTTGGCTCTTAAGAGGTAATCCTTTTTTTTTTGGTGTTTGAGACATGGGCTCCCTGTAGCCCCAGCTGGCATGGAACTTGCTCCGTAGGCCAGGCTGGCCTTGAACTCCCAGAGATCCACCTGTCTCTGCCACTCAAATGCTGGGATTAAAGGTGTGTGCAAGGTAATCTTATTACACTAAGAGATCTGGAAAAGAAGTTCCAATCCTACAAATTGCTAAACAAGAAAAATATCACAGAAAAGTAAGAAACCAAACCTTACTTGTTTTTAACATTGCTGAGACAGAAAAACAGAAACAAAACCCATTATTTTTTTGTCCTTTTGAGACCAGGTCCTCCCATTGTAGCTCCAGCTGTCCTAGAACCTCACTATGTAGACCCAGGGATGTCCTTGAACTCACAGAGATCCACCGCCTCTGCCTCACGTGTGCTAGGATTAAAGCCATACATCCCCCAACCCGGTAGCCCAATATTCTTAAGGAGGTATCAGGAAACACCGCAGGGCATGTTGGTTGCCCGCCTTTCTATCCCAGCAGTAGGTGGCACCAAGGCAGGTGGGCTCTGTGAGTTCAAACGCCAACTGGGACTGAAGGGAGACCTGTCTCAAAAACTAAGACCAAAACAAACAACAACAAAAAAAACCTAGGCAACTTTCATTCACATGTGACAAGGGAAGTATCTTTACAGAGTTTTATTCCCTTAATTTTTTTACATTTATTTATTTGTCTATCTATTTATCGTGTGTGCTTTGGGAGAGAGTGGACACATGTGTGACATGAGTTGCCCACGTAAAATTGTGTAAAGGCCGTTTGTGCCCACCCCTAGAGGTGTTGACACAACTTGTGTGTGTATGTGTGTGTGTGTGTGTGTATATGTCTCTACAGATTATGCTCAGATATCATGGGAAATCAACATGCACACGACTTGACCCGACGGTGACGGCTCTTTACCCTCGCGCACGCACTCCACACACCGCATGTTTTTGATCTCCTCTCTCTTACAGTACTGACAGGACACATGTGAACTCTTCACAGCCCTTCGTATAACTCAGCTTCATCCCCCCCTTCACTCTATCTTCAGACAACGGACGACTCTTATTGAATTATTGTCACGGGCAGGACCTGTGGACGGGGACCAATCATTGTATGTGTTAAATTTTATTCTGTGCATTTATCCCTTCTCCCCCAGCTGCTCATTACAGAGGACCCACCGCATTCATAAAAACTCCCAACCGAACGCGCGTTTCACATTGCTTGGCTGAATACACTAATCGCTCGTTCGACGTCACAGATTCACGGCGGGATTCTGTGATCCTTATTGTCCCAACCATCACCGGGGCATTTGACCACACAGGTGCACCTTATCTATACATGCCCGGCAAGATTTCATACACAAGTTATAAGGAATCATAATAAGTAATATTTTTAAAAAGAGAGATACAATTATTCCTTCGTTTTCAACTGCGGCGGGCGTCGTAGGGCGCGACGCCATTATAGTATATCATCCTCTTTTTATTTTTTCTTTTCTTTTTCTTTTCAGGCTGTGTGACATCTTTCCCCTCCCTCCTTCTCACTTTGGCAATGTCCTTTTTTCGCCCGCCACATTCTTGATGCCATATCTCGACCGTGTTAGGATTGGGTGTTAGGCAAGCACTAGCACGCTCCAAGAGCATCTGTCATTGGTCCAGGTGTATGCCGAAGAGCAAATCCAGGACAGCTGGGGCTATCAGTGGAGACCCCTGTCTCGAAAAGGACCCCAAAAAAAAAAAAAAAAAAAAAAGAATTATTTTGAATAAGCCAACACTGACTTTAAAAATTAAAAAAAAAAAGGAACTGACAATTTGAGTTAACCAGATCTATCAAGCACATGCAATAGAATACTAATGGGGGAATGGAGAGATGCCTCGGTAGGTAAAAGCATTTGCATATTAGAACCCAAGTTCAGATCCCAGCAGTCACATAAAAACCCAGACATGGCCATTCCTGTCTACAAAAATCAATGATGTGACGGAAAAGGCTCTAGAGACAGGAGAAATACAGTTTCAGCTGATGTTTTGCTGGCTGCCACCTAGCTCCAGGTTCAGCTGAGAGTCCTGTCTTAAAGGAAACAGGGAAGAGATAGTGATGAGAGCAGACACTGACTTTCTTCTTTTTGGGCTCCACGTTGTTGCACACCGACAACATGACCTCCCGCATATGTGTACCCACATGACACCCACATTCACCACTCACAACTTATTTTTACTGTTTCCCCCATTTTTTTGGTCTTTTTGAGACAGGGTCTCCTTTTAGCCCCAGCTCTCCTGGAGCTCCCTATGTAGACCAGGCTGACCTTCTGCTCCTGAGTGCTGGGAATAAAGGCATGTGCCACCATGCCTGGCTCACACACGACATTATAAACAAAAGTATACTAAGAGGGAGAGGACTATTGCTAGAAAGTTCATAATTATTACAACAAAAGCAAAATTTTTTTTTTGAAACTAGTCATGTTTATCAAAACACTTCAATAGAAACCGCGACATTTGGGCTGGAGATAAACAAAAGTTGGGTTTGGGCGGATCCTTTTCTTTCAAATAAATGAACCATTTTTGGATCTTATAAAAAGTAGGACTATCTTCCCTCTCTAGGTCAAACTTTCTTTTTTATTCTTTTTGTTGTAAGAAGACAGCTATTTCAGTATATCAAGAAATGAACTGCCAAAAAGACTATTCTAAGACATTTGGTGCCAAGTAACATTCAGATGCTTGCTCTAGTCTTCTGCTAACAATGGGGGTTTTAGGGAGTGGCTCCTGCAACACAGCCAAGCTCTGTAAGCCTCACTAGGGACTGTTCAGTGGGGAAGGTGCCCTTCCCTAGGGCAAAAGTGGTTACCCGACATAAGAACAATCCTAACTTTATAAACCTCAGCTGGGCCACTAGAAATAAGCAGCTCTGTGTTCTTTATCAAATGAAGCATCAAGCAAACACTTTCTGGTCAGACATTAAATAGGAGTTTCATAAATGTATATGTTTCCTTTAATGTATGTGTATATATAGTTTATTTTCTGGAAAATGAGATGATTAGTGTTAATTGTCAGCTTGACAGAATCTAGAATCAGCTGGGAAATGGGCCTCTGGGCATGCCTATGAGGGACTATCTTGATTAGATTAATTGAAGTGCACCACATCTTAATTGTGGGTGGGACCATGTAAGTGGAGAAAGCAAGCTGAGCAGCTGCATGCATCGTCCCTCTCTGAGTGTACACCTGATGTGACCGGCTACTTCAAGCTTCTGCTGCCTTGATTTCCTGCCAGGTAGACTCTTGTGAGCTAAAATAAAGCCTTTCTCCCTTAAGTTGCTTTGTTTTATCCCAGCAACAGGAAAAGAAACTAAGACAATGCCCCATGCTCCAATCTCTCAGAACTCATCATGTAAATTAAGTCCGATCCAGTCAAGCTTCTGAACCAGATGTCCTGTGAAAACTCATCTACTGGAGACTAGTCAGCACATCTTGAAATCTTAAGTAATGCATACTTGCCCTCCTCACCCAGCAATATTAATTATGGTTATCAGCTGGGCTTAAAGCCCATTTTATCAAAAGAATATTCCAGATTACTGATTTTTGTAAAATAGATTTTGCCTATTTTTTTAATTTTTAAAATCCATAGTAGAAATGCAGTAGACAGGCCCCCCTCCTTATGGTGGGCACACACAACCTTAAATCCAGCCACTTGGGCTCCCCGGCAGTGCAGATGGCAGAGGAAGGAAGATCTCTGGAGTTCCAGGCTTCTAGACTGGTCTTCTACATAGTGAGTTCCGGGCAGGCTGGGGCTTTACAAGGAAATCTCTTGTTTCAAAAAAAAAACAAAAAAAAAAAAAAAAGACACCCTGCCCCAAAAAAAAGAAAAAAGAAAAAGAAAAGCTCAGTTTTTTACAAGTAGGTTATATATCTTTCAATAAAGTCTAGTAGGTAAGATTAAGCAAGATAATAAGAGATTAAAAAAGATCCATACACTGTATCAAAGGAGAGTTTAGGGGAGAAAAAAGTTACCCAAGTAGCCTAAAAAAGCCTCAACTATAGTTAACCTATATGACCCAAAGACCATAGCAAAACAATGAATAAAGCTAAAACTAAAAAAGGTAAACAAGCAGAGCATGGTGGTGCATGAGTCTGCGGCAGGGCATCACAATGGAGATACCAAGTAAGAAATTCTAGATTACATGTAAGACAGTGTCTCCAACAGCAAATAACCCAACATCTACAACGACTCTTTCCTGAAAGTCCACATCTACCAGTAGGTGCATAACACTGTCCTCTTAGCCTTTCTCTCTTTCAATCCCTGCACTCAATTTTGTATTAAAAGCTTTTCACAACAAAATCCAATCTTGCTATTTAAAAAGGCCTACCCACCTCATAGGGCTGTTATGCAAACTGAATATGTTAATATTTGTGGAATGCAAACAATAAACAATATTGAGAGTTCAATAAAAAGTAACCCTACAGGGCTGGAGAGATGGCCTAGCGGTTAAGAGCGCCGACTGCTCTTGCAGAGGACCCAGGTTCGATCCCCAGCACCCAGATGGCGGCTGAGAACCGTCTTTAACTCCAGTTCCAGGGGAATCCGACGCCCTCTTCTGACCTCCGTGGCATTGCATGACACGGGTGCACCAACCTACATACAGACAGTACATTCATACACATACGAAAATAAAAAAAAATAGTATTAAAAAAAAAGTAACCCTGCGATCCATTATTACAGTAACAAATAACTTTAAATCAGAGTACTTATCATAGTTGTAATTTAGCATTCATTTTGTAATTACCTAACGGTCTATTTTCTCACAAAATTGTAAATACCACCAGGCAAATCTGAGGCATTATTAGTTTTCTGATCCTTAACATCTCTAAATGTCTAGCACTCACTCAATGTTTATTGAATGAGAATAAAAAAGAATGTTAAAGAATATAGAAAAGATGTCTCAAGAGGGTTGTAACTGTGATCAACTATCATTTACTCAGAAACGGAAAGCTGGAACAAATGAAGGGAAACCATTAATATATCATCTTAACTGCTTAATTAATAAAAATCGGTATCATCAAATCAGTAAGTTAAGAATTTTGTATCTACTGAGATGCAGCATACATGCAATAACATACATTAATTGTGACTATGTGGCTCAACAGCTTTATTTACATCCATAACTGAGCAAAGAAAACTCAAATCAAGGTGTAGAGCACTCCCACCATACAAAGGCTTCCTTGTGCCCTTTCCCAGTTACAATTAGTTTTGCTATTCTTTACTATTTTGCTTTCTTTTTGCAACAGGGTCTTACTATGTATGTAGCCCAGGCTAGCCTGGAAGTTACAATTTTCCTGCCTCCAGCTCCTATGTGCCACTACTGGGCTTCTCCAACTTTTTTTTTTCATTATAAAATATTTATTAATTAATGATTATGGGTTTTAAACATGTATTTCTTTTTTTTCATTGCACTTCTGTTTTTATTTTTTTGTTATTAAACTTTTTCCATAAGTCATACATCATTTCTCAATTGAATCCCTTCCATGTATCCCACCACACCCAAGTCCCTGCACTCTGCCCTACATGTCCTGCATTTTTTTTCTGAGTCTTTCCAGAGTGCAGGATTGATGGTTGTTTGGGATTGCCAAGGAGGAACCTTCGAGCACCTCCTTAAGGAAAACATGACATCTATTAGGGAAAAAAAAACAAAACAAAAGTCCTCCTCCAATTCAAGTGATATGTGTATGTATGTATGTATTTATGTATATATAACTATATATGTATATGTATGTATATATACTGTAGCAATACAAGTTGTAGAGAACGACAAAAGAACTAAAAGAAAAAAAACAACTCTGGAAAGAACCTTCTTAGTTCACACATTAATAGTTAATCAGTGCATTTTTTTTTAAAATCTTTTTGAGATAGGGTTTCCCTTTAGTCCCAGCTGGCCTGGAGTTTGCTCTGTAGATCAGGCTGGCCTTGAACTCACAGAGATCTGCCTGCCTCTGCCTCCCTAGTGCTAAGATTAAAGGCATGTGCCACCATGCCGGACATCAGTGTATTTTAAAGAGGCATCTGATAAAAACCCAAACCATTTTAAACAGATGCATTTAAACACAGAATCGAAGGCTAAAGAGATGGCTCAGTGATTAACAGTGCTTCCTGCTCTTCCACAGTGTAACTCCAGTTCCAGGGACTCTGACATCTTCTGGCCTCTGCTGGCACCTGTACACACAGACACATACCAGCACTCGGGAGGCAAAGGCAGGTGGACCTCTATGAGTTCAAGGCCAGCCTGGTCTACAGAGTGAGTTCCAGGCCAGTTGGGGCTACAGGGAGACCCTGTTTCAAAAATACAAACAAACAAACAAACAAACAAACAAAATTTAAAAGAATTCACAGAACCAGAAGTATTTAAAACTCTAAAAGAGTTTATTCCAGGCATTCAGAAGGCAGAGGTGGGCAGACCTCTGTGAGGTCAAGACCAGCATGGTCTACATAGAGTTCCAAGCTAGCTGGGACCACAGGAAACCCTGTCTCAAAAAAAGACCAAAAACCAAACCAAACCAAACAACAAAAAAATAAAACAGATTCCATGTTATACTTTAGCTAGCAGTGAATCTATTAAAAATAAAGGCAAATTCAAGGCTCTTGTCTCATTCCCACTCTTATATTGGCCAATCTTGTCATAACAAAACAGAGACATAATAGAAGAGATGAGATTATCATGACACGCAGACAACTTGATCACATACCACACAGTCCAAAGAAAATCAGTCACAACAATAGGCAATTAAAACTTCAGAAAAATAATAAAAGATAAATATAAATTCTCAACAGTCAAATGCATTCTTATGTAGTAGTAATAGCTAACTAGAAAACACAATTTTAAACCGGCATTCAACTTGCAATAGCAATAA
>VZQC01001581.1:0-39577 GCA_009823505.1 Rhizomys pruinosus | reverse complement strand
TTAACCATATAGTTGCTTTCAGGTTGTGTAATTTTGATCTATGTGAAAGTGTATATATGCAGTATTTTGGAAATACCTATCAATGAAGGCGAACAAAAAATGAGATGAAAAAACTATTGCAAAGAACTGAACACAAAGATAGTAAATTTGTGCATCAAAAAGGCTATAAAGACTGAGAAAAAATTGAAGACAGGACTTCTTAACATGTATGACAGAATCCTGAACTCCTGGTGGGGCGCTATGGCTGGCATGGATTGGGGAACGAGTCTAAAAGAAATGTTATATGAGAACAACGCTCAAATAAAAATTCAACTTTAAAAAAAGTGACTGCCTTGCCATTATTTTAAGACCTGCCATATGTGTCATAACCACTGTTGAAGCAGCTACTAATTCCAGAAATTTCTCCATCTTCAACACATGCACAAAAACAAATAATATACAAAATAATTAGACATATAGCAAAAATACTACAGTAAGAAAATATATAACCCCAATGTGTGAATGTTAGCAACAAAATAACGTCCTCTGCTGTAATATTCCCTGAGTCTTAGGTGAATGGGTAGCATTGTGCTTGTATTTTAGGGGCTGGACCTCCCCCCCCACACTTATCCTTTGCATTTTTTGACCATTGTCACAACGTACAAATAGTACTATGTCTTATTCGTTGAAAAAATAACATTCTTTGATTGAGTGGTGACAGGCACATTTATCTGTGCATATAAAAATGAGTATTTAGAGAGTATAGTTAGAAATCATATAGGTTTAGCCACCTCACCTAAAGCCTAGCTCTCATAGCTGTGGAGAGCATTATGCAAGCCACTAAGGGAATATCAATATGAGTCCAACATCAGCCTCAACAAACCATATCCAATGTTCATGACCAAGAAAGAATGCAAGATGAATAGGACACTTTATATCCTTTGAAAAAATGGCTAATCAATTAGTACCTAAGAGTCCTACTCAAGAGAGAAAATTCATTGTGTGGTAATTCCATACAACATGCCTAAAACCACATGGCTAGTCATACTGAAAAACTTGTAGTGCAGATCCTAACCAAGCTAATTTACTATATTAAATAAAAATAAAAGCAATATCCTTAATTGTACAGACAAATATCCCAGACCATCACTTAGAAAAGAGCTTCTTTTGCACCAGGTGATAGTAATACAGACTCCCACAGTGGACACACAAAGACACGGTCTGTGAATTGTTCATGCCTAGGTGACATATCTACAATGCAAATGTTATGCATAACAGTCAGATAGCCTAGAAAAAGGACCCAAGAAGGCATTAATTATCTCTTAATTCTTGTTAAGGAAGCTCTCCCATTCCACAGGAGACCAGGAACTAAAAGAAGCTAAATGACCAAACCATGAAGATTAGAGATCTACAATGGGGTTCCATGCAACAGGTTGCCTCATCAGCTTCACCCACTCGAGATCAGGGAAATGCAAATGAGAAAAGGGAGCAGATTTAAGAGCAGGGAGGTGAATGCAAAGATCAATGGAGAATGAATTCTACAAGCCTCCTGGGACCCAGTTTATGTGAACCTGCAGCATTGGAGAAACCAGCATGCACAAGAAACCCATCAAGACTTCAGCTGGACCAAACAAACCCAGCATAGAACCTGTAGAAGTGGGTAGCAGACCAATTGGGGATGAGAAACTGATTGGCAGCAGATGGCAGTTGGGTCAGGGAGACCTCTTTAGAAAAGAGATTCTGGATAGGCTGACTAGAACACAGGAGAGGAGCTGGCACTGAGAAGTGAACTGGAAAAGTAATTTGACAAATGGTACTGGCACAAAAAATAGACCTGCTTGTCAATTGAACAAAATTGAAGACCCAAACTTGAGTACAAGCAATTTCAACCTCCTAATATTTGTCAGAGGCCAAGAAAATTGGAGGAAAGGCAGCATCTTCAGCAAATGGTGCTGGCAAAACTGGATAACCACTTGTAGAAGAATGAAAAGACCATGAGTATATAAAGGAATGCAAATTAAAACCACTTTAATATTTTATCTTACCCAAGTAAGACTGTCCATGTTCAAGAAAACGAAGGATACCAAATGCTTCTGAGTAGAAAGTGCATTCTTTGGCACTTGGGAGGAAATTTGTGTAGATGTCTTTTAGGTCCATATTTAATTCAGGTGTCTCTCTATTTATTATTTTTCTACTCTATCTGTCTATTGAAGGTACTGGGGTACTAAAGTCACCTAATATTACTGAGTTGGATTAATCTGCATTTTATAATGCTGGAGTACTGATTTTGTTTAATTGCTTGCTCCAGAGATTATATGTTCATGGTTGTAATATCTTCTTAATCAATTGTTCCTTTGATTAGAAAAAGTAACTCTTTATTTCTTCTGTCTAGCTTTAATTTGAAGTCTATATTTTCCAGATATTAGAATCATAACATTTGCTTGCTTCTTATATCACTTTGGTTGGAATATTTTTATCCATCCTTTCATCCTAAGAAGTATCCATCATTGAAAGGGAGATTAGTTTCTTGAAGACAACAAAATGATTGATTTTATTGGTTGATCTGTTCCACTAAGATGTGTCTTTTGACAGGGATGTTGAGGCCATTGATAATTCGTATTATTGTTGAAATATATGTATTAGATACTGTCATTTTAATTTCTTTGTGTTTGGGAGGGAACCTATTTTGTGTTTTCATATAACCTTTTCTTTTTTTTTTCTTTATGTAGCCTCTTAGGTATTATTCCTTTGTTTGTTACTTTGTATTGTTTTAAATATTTAACATAATGCTGGTTTCGTGGAGATGAATTCTTTTATATACTTTTTATTGATGTTTTGTGTATTTCATATATCCCTTTTCAATTCGGTTCAGGCATATTCCCCTTTTCCTTCCCCCCACCCTACCCCAAACCATCCAGATCATGCACTCTATCATAACAGTCCTGCATCTTTCTCTCAGTCTTTTTTATGTTTAGGAATTCATATTTTCCTCCATTAATTTTATATTGTTCTAAAATATGGGTACATACTCTCCACCCATATACAGTAATTACAGAATCTGAAAATAATTGGTGGGCACCCACCAGTAGGATTTGCTGAAGGAGGCAGAGTCAGGAGGATGTGGAGATGAATTCTTTCAACATGTTCATGTCATGAAAATTCTGCATACCCCTTCAACAATGCAGATAAGCTTTTCTTCACATGTAACTGCTTTTTCTCTAGCACCTTTCAATACCCTCTGGGTTTTTTTTTTCTGTACTTTTAATGTTTTTACTATGATATACTGTGGATATTTTCTGTTCTGGAGATGCATGTTCTAAGTTCTTCTTGAATTGTTATAGGTCTTTCCATAATTTAGGGCAGTCTCCTTCTATAATACCACTGAAGATATATGTTCAGTGCCATTGACCTGAGGTTTTTTCCTTTCTTGTTTGATTACAATTCTCATATTTGGTCTAAGATTTAGACCAAGATTAATGTTGTCCCACATTTCCTGAGTATTGCTTTCC
Source organism: Rhizomys pruinosus (assembly GCA_009823505.1). Taxonomy (NCBI): domain Eukaryota; kingdom Metazoa; phylum Chordata; class Mammalia; order Rodentia; family Spalacidae; genus Rhizomys; species Rhizomys pruinosus. The sequence continues at coordinate 36,089 of VZQC01001581.1, read as the reverse complement.
TATGATTTCTATAACTCTTTGCTTGAGGAGTCCAAACCCTCAACTTTGTTATCCAGTATTCATATTCTGTTTTGTTTTTCATTAATTCCATTTAAGATACTGTTGCTGTTGTTTTCAGTTAACTTACTGAATTTTTCAATCCCAATGTGAATTTTCATATGGGTTTTCTTCATTATATCTCTTTTGAAAATTCACTTTTTCCCCATTTCCCTTCCCTCCACCCCATCCCTGATCATGCACTCTGCCATAACTGTCCTGCATCTTTCTCTCAGTCTTCTTTTTGTGCTTAGGGATTTACATTTTCCTCCTTTAATTTTATATTACTCTAAAATATGAAAACAAACCTTCCACTCATATACAGTAATTACAGAGTCTGAAAGTAAGTGGTGGATCGATTCTAGAGACTGTTAAGAGATTTACACTATAACAACATAGTTGCATTCAGATAAATAGAAACATAACACTAATGTTGTTCAGCTTGCCATTCATCTGAGGATTTGGTGTTAGCATCCACAGATGAGGGAGACCATTCGCCACTTGTTTCTATGGGAATATAATACTTCACTTAACATAGTGGCTTTGAGTTCCATCCATTTACCTGAAAAGTTCATGATGTCTTCTTTCTTTACTGCTGAGTATACTCCATTGTGTAGATTTACCACATTTTTGTCATCCACTTGTCAGTTGAGGGGCATTTGGGTTGGTTCCAGCTCCTTGCTATTGTGAAGAGAGCTGTAATAATCCTGGATGTGCATGTATATTTGCAGTAGGATGAGTCTTGTGGGTATATACCCAAGAGTGGTATGGCTGGGTCAAGTGGTAGGCTTATTTTGAGTCTTATAAGGGTTCTCCACACTGCTTTGCATAATGGTTTTACAAGTTTACATTCCCACAAGCAGTGGATGAGTGTCCCCTTTCCCCACAACTTCTCGAGCTTTTGGTGATTTTGTGTTCTTGATCTTAGCCAGTCATATCAGAGTGAGATGATATCTGATATCTGAGAGTGATTTTAATTTGCATTTCCTTAATTATTAATTATGTTGAACACCTTTGAAGGTGTTTCTCAACCATCATTACTTCATCACTGGTGAAGTCTCTGTTCAGCTCTTTACTCCATCTTTTGAGTAGGTCATTTGTTTCCTTCTTGTTTTTTGATTAGTCTATATATTCTTGACGCTAATGCTCTGTCAGATGAATGTCATGAATTATTTTTATATTTCATTAAGCTGCATATTTGTATATTCTTGTCTTCAATCACAAGTATATGCCTCTCCTCTTTGCATTCTTTGAATTTTATGTCTATTTTTCTTTAAGTTGTTTGATCATGTTTATGACTGTTCGTTTAAATTCTTCATCCTGGTGTTCTTCAGGTTGGTTCTCATTGTAGTATACTTTAGAGTCCTGCCAGAGCAGGCCAGTCCAGCTGGTCAGGATCCAGATAAGATGTGGATTCTGGTTAGTACCTTAGGAGACACATAGTAATCTATGCTACAGTGTTTAGCTAGTCTGGATTAGTAAACTAGTTCATGGATCTGAGGCAGAGGATTTGGAGCTTACCTAGGACAAAGGCTAGCAGGGGAAGTGGTCCTGATTCTAATTATTAACTCTGATTATAATACTAATGATAGAGAATAGGGGTCTTAAATTAATATCCCCTACATAACTGAAATTTTATGTGATTTAATGGACAAATATTCAAATCAGTCCCCTCATACAACTCCTACTGCCATCAAGATTCCCCATTCTCTACTCTACATCTGTAAGTTTGACTTTTATTAGATAACATATTCATATAATGTCCTTCATGCTACTTCTTGTAAGGACTGTCCGTGAATAATCTGTAGCAATTTTAGACATAAGTTGTCTTCAAATTTATATTATAAATATATTGAGCCTGATAGCAATGAAGTACTACTTCTGTAGTTCTTTCATAGAAAATAAGTTTCACACTTAATTACTCAGGTATTTGATGTTTATGACATGTTATTTTCTACAGGAAGATTTGAAAATTTCAATTGTTTATTTCTAGGAATTTTGTTATTATAGAAAAGATTGTTCGGTTAAATGGATGGAGCTAGAAGATATCATGCTGAGTGAAGTAACACAGTCCCAGAAAAACAAATGACAAATAGTATTCCTCATCTGTGGATGCTAGCACCAATTACCTAATTGTATGGCAAACTGAGCAACGTTAATGTGATTTGAAAACAACTGTGCTCTTATATTGTAGAATCCCTTTAAAAAAGGAAAAAAATGGCTTTGAAAAAATCATTTGCATAAAAATTATTAATATTTGTTCAAAGGTTATTGACATCCATAGTGACCTAAATTTATGTAAAATGATGTGTTGTCACCCACAGTGTTTTTTTATCCACAATAATTTTCTTCCTTCCTATGGTTTCCTGATAAATCTAAGGTCATCTTGTAAATTATTATAGTTTTCATTGAGTATCTTTGGTGAAAAATATTTGTGTCTATGTTTCTTGGTTCTGTTATACTATGAAAATTGAATATTTTTCATCTTGTCAACTGTGGGGCATTTTTGTTGCTGTTACATATTTAATTATGGAAATGTCTCATTCATACCAAAACAATCTGGTCTAGTGTTGTGAGATGTTAGCCTTGGCCTTCAGGATATGAGCTCCATGTATTTTGTAGTCTGCATATTCTCTCTAAATGTCTCTGCTGCTCCAACATTTTGGAAAGTGTTTTAATTTTCAGTGTTAGTTTCAGGAGAAGACCAAAGTTTATCCACAAGCCATATGTGATACACCAATAATATTCCAGTTGGAAAACAAGAAAATCTTGGAGAAATGGAACACATGGATTAATATTTCATTTTTCTATCTTAAACATAAGTATTTCTTATATAATAATCAATAAACATGAACTTTTTGAATGTAAAAAAAGAAAAGATTGTTATGATACAAAATAACAAATGTAGTAGAGGAAGTAAATACTGAGAATAAACAAGATTTCAAAATTAACAAGAATAAGATAAATGTGAGCAAAGTGAATAAAAACTAGGGATAATGTACATAATAATTTTCCAAGAGAGTCATAGTGACAAAATCCATAAAGTTTAAGTAAGAATAAACCAATGCTTCGTAATTAACCAATATCCTTAAAAACAATAGCAGTAATTAGAAACACTGAACCATGTTACATGAAAGTAAGCTCATTTTCAATAAGAAAGAAAACATAGAAAAAATGTATAATTTATATGATACAGTATGTGCATTAAATCTAGTAGGTTATTTGTGTTGGTGATTTTTGTGCTTCTATATGAATGAATGAAAAAATAAATGAAAGAATGAATCAATGAATATGTGGATGGAGAAAGACAGAGTTAACAGCTATTATCTCAATATACTGAAGTAGAAAGCTAATGTTTAAAACCCACTTCATAAAGGCGCTTTTCCTTATTTACATAAGTTCTTCTGTAAATTTCACTGCCAAGTTCTTTCCTGAGACACTACTGCAAGGGCCACTATAGAATTCTGAGTAAAGTTCACTTTTTTCTATTTCCTGATTCAAAATCCATTAATTTCCTTTTACTCTGTGGTTTCTGCTGACCTTTATAATAATGTGAAAAGTATACCAATAATAATGGCTAAAGATAAAAATGAGGTGCCAGCCCAGAACCAAATTCAACATAATTTTTTACAAGCGCAATCAGAGTTCAGGATATGTGTGCCAATTAAAAGATTTTAAAGTGTGGTGCAAATCAAACAACTGTGATCATTTCCCACTGTGTGTTTATTAATGAGCTGTACCTTTAATTAAATTCAAATAAGATTTAAAAAATTGTATGTTTATCATTTTTACTCATACCTTTTTGCCTAGGTTATTGCTGTTAACATACAATCACAATAGCCTTATGAAAATTATAGTGGGTAACTTTATGTTGTTAAAAAATGGTAACAGAAAACAAAACTTATTATTATGATTATGCTGCGATATGGAAATCAATTTTAAAGATATTATTTTATGACTTCAGCTTGATTGTTTTCTCTAGGACAATGATTCCAGCTCTTTTATTTTCCATCATTACTTTTATATTTTTATTGGGATATATGTCTGCTAGAATATCTTTCTACTTTGTTGTTGTTCTTTTTTGAGACAGGGTCTCCTTGTAGCCCCAGCTGTCCTGAAACTCTGTAGATCAGGGCGGACTTGAACTCACAAAGATCCACCTGCCTCTGCCTCCCAAGTGCTAGGACAAAAGGTGTATGCCACCACACCCAGCATCTACTTTTAACATATACAAATGAACAGGTTAATTTAGATTAACGTAAAGATTGCAATGCACAAGGACTCCCTGGTCCTTTAAGAGGAGGTTTCTGTGGAGTAGCTCTAATACTACGTTACATCCTTTAATGACAATTAAACCAATTTTTTTCAAAGGTTAAGATGGAGATTCTGAATTATTTTTCTAAAAACAATTTTACTTAAGGTCACAAAAGGGTAAGTTGTAAAAACGTCTAAGCTAGGTATTTGATCTCCATCCCTCTTTCTTTCAAGTAAGCCCTAGCAGATTCTAAGAAACCCATGGCGTCATGACATCTCCCCAGACATTTAGTAAATTTTCCTTGATAGAAATTATTTTCATTATATAACATATGATGTGTGATTTCAATTTTCAATTTAAATTATGCAATTCACTGTGGTTTACTTGTGCTTATAAACCTTCAAAGTCATTGCCTGTGCATAAGTGCTTCTCTAAGATGATATAAGGCAAAATACAATACTCAAAAACCTATCCTATTTTCTGGAAATAAGATTTTCTTTAAATTTTTAACCTTACAAAAAGCTAATTTATGGTTTATGTGACCAAGGTCAACACTGTTATCCAGAATTTAGTGCTGTAAAGAGAGATGTTGATATTTTACTTTATTTTTTATCATGTGACTCACTGTTACAGAAGCACGGATCACCACACGTGTGCTAGTGATTGTATATGGAAGTTGGCATGCAAGAGGAATTTCAAATGTCCTCTGTGATCTTTTTGCTTTTAGCATAACTTAATGAATTATTTCGGGAAGGAAAGTGAGTTACTTACAATATGTCAATTATAAGAAGCCCATTGTGACTTCCTGCTGTGACTCAAAGTGACTATATTTGGATAAATTTGGACCACATGTAAAAATGTATTGCTTTATTTTTGTTGTTTACCAATTTTAATAAGACAATTATCATACAGTGGTCATCATTATACATGAGAAAACACACTTAATTTCTTATTGAGTTCAATACTATGATTCTGTCATTAATTAATTTGTATACCTTGGCAATTTAAATGGTCTGATGTTTGCATATAGATGTGTGTATGTATATGTATATTTATATAAATATAAATGTGCTTTCTTCTACATTACTACTTTAATGAAATGTAAATTCCAAGAATTTCTAAAATGTTTAAATTAGAATTTATATGTAAAATCGTCAACAAGCTACAAAATTTATGCTAATATTAATGGGTGAGATGTAATTTTTCCAAAATATATGACTTCAGAAATAGCTACTATTACTGATTGTTTATTCAAAGTTTATTCAAGGATTATTTACTTGTATAATTGTTTATTCAAGGACTATTTACTTGTATATTCTCAATTAGAAATTATACCCCTTCAAGCCGGGCATGGTGGTGCACGCCTTTAATCCTAGCACTTGGGAGGCAGAGGCAGGCGGATCATTGTGAGTTCAAGGCCAGCCTGCTCTACAGAGTGAATTCCAGGACAGCTGGGACTACAGGGAGACACTGTCTCTAAAAAGACAAAAAAAAAAAAAAAAAAAAAAAAAGAATGTATAACCCCTTTAATGAGTTTAAAAGAAAATCAGGATAATTTTTTTTTTTTTTTTGAGACAGGGTCTCCCTATAGCCCTAGCTGGACTGGAACTCACTCTGTAGACCAGGCTGGCCTTGAATTCACAGAGATCTACATGCCTCCTGAATGCTAAGATTAAAGGCATGCACCACCATGCCCAGCTTAAAGATGGTTCTAAGCCGCCACGTGGGTCCTCTGCAAGAGCAGTTGGCCCTCTTGACTGCTGAGCCATCTCTCCAGCCCCCAATATATCTTTTTAAAATCACATTTTCATAAGGTAAATTGTTAGTGAAAATGTCAGTATTAAGCCATGTACTTAAATGAAACTTCGACACAATAAATATGTGACAGACAGCTGGGTGCTGTGGTCCATGCCTTTAATCCCAGGACTTAGGAGGCAGTAAGGGAAGCTCCCAAACATTGGTTACTTTAAGTGATTGACTCTGGGCACCATCATGGTGAACACAGAAGACTGGATTTCTTTAGTAAATTAAGCCAAGTTCACATGTGTGAGAGGAAATTGCTTCAGTTTTGCTTGAATTGTCATGAGGTAATGGAACCAAAGATGGCCAAGATCATTGTGTGCAGACAGAATCACTGAACAAAGCTAAAGCATTATTTAACAACTGCATTGTTTATCAGTGCTTCAAAATGTCCATAGCCTGATATGTCTGTATAATACACATCAATATTCATTTTTAGTGTTTGTAATCCACAAGAAAACATCATATAATGATACTACTGCAGAATGCAAAGCCAACTGATCTGCTCTAAAAAAAAAAACCCAAACAAAACAAACAAACAAAAAACAAAACACTAGCTGTGGGGAAACAGGAAAATTATGTCCACCAATAGCTCCTGTGTTGAATGACTATGTCCACCAATAGCTCCCGGGTTGAATGATTATGTCCACCAATAGCTCCTGGGTTAAATGATAATGTCCACCAATTGCTCCTAGGTTAAATGATTATGTCTACCAATAGCTCCTGGGTTAAATAATTGGCTTCTGACAGATACTCTTAGGGACGGTGGGAAACCTTTAAAGGTTAGAACCTCATGGAGTTCAGAGACCATGGGATGTATTCTTGAAGATTTTGGGATTTAGGTCTTTCTTCACTTTTCAGTCACAGTGAGGTATGTAGCACTGTGTGGAGTAAACTGACAGCATGGCATTTTGTACTGAGATAGCCTCAGATGCCAAAGGAAAAATGCATGATGGGCTGAAACTATGACACCATTGAACTACTGTTATTTTTGTACAGAAATGGAGAGGCAATTAACTGAAAATTGTTACTGAGAAACTGGGCTGCTGTTATCACTATGCATTAAAATGTGTTTATCTCAGGCATTCTACCATAGGCATGAAAGCTAACTCAAACACAGCCACTTGACAATCTGCAGAACCATTCAAACCATCATTCTTTTTCTAGGACTCAAAAGTTTGATGTAGGAAATACTAAAATATAAGTTGTCAACAGTGATTGTATAAGAACTATAGTATTATGTTTTTCTAGGAGAAAAGCTGCAGAATGTCCTAGAAAATTAGAAAGGTAAATGTGAACAATGTGATGCATGCAAACAGCTGTGGAGTTAGGAACTAATCCAGGAAAAGATAGCATTCTTTTGAAAGTAAAGTACTTTAGTCCTTTCATCTGATCAAGAAATCGGGAAATAGAAAGCTAAACATGTTATTAGAGAAAAAGCATTCAATTGTGGAAGAAACTGTTAAGAAGCATTGGTATCAGATAAACTGTGTCATCATACATATTAAGACACCAAATGCTGAAGAGGTTGTGGGGAAAGTGGTACGCTCATTCACTACTGATGAGAATGCAAACTCTTGCAATCTCTATGGAAAGCAGAATGGAGAATACTTAAAGCACTCAAATTAAACCTACCACCTGACCATATTCTGAAGATGCTGTCTTTCCTCCATTGAGTCTTCTTGGCCTCTTTGTCAAATATGAGGTAGCTGAAATTGCATGTGCTCAAGTTTGGATTCTCAATTTTGTTCCATTGGTCTACAAGTGTGTTTTTGTGCCATTACCATGCTGTCTGTATGACTATAGCCCTGTAATATAGTTTGAAGTCTGATATAGTAATCCCCCCTGCATTACTCTTTTCGATCAGGGTTGCCAAGGTCTTTTGTTTTTCAATATGAATTTTAGGATATTTTTTCTAAGTCTCTAAGAAAGTCATTGGGATTTTAATTGGGATTGCATTGAATCAGTATATGACTTTGGGTGGGATGATTAGCCTCTTTCTTAATTCTCTGACTTATTCTTTTATAATTCTAAAAATTTTTAATTTATTTCTTATGTGTATGAATGTACTGTCTGCATGTAGGTTTGTGCACCCCTGCCATGCAATGCCACAGAGATCAGAAGAGGGCGTCGGATTCCCCTGGAACTGGAGCTAAAGAGGGTTTTCAGCCACCATGTGGGTGCTGGTGATTGAACCTGGGTCCTCTGCAAGAGTAGTCGACACTCTTAACCTCTAGGCTATCTCTCCAGCCCTGACTTACTCTTTTTAAAAAGATAACTGTGATATATTTTGTTTAAGTGCATAGCTTAAGGAGACTTTGGCATTATATTTGGTTCTGAATAGAAAATAATCCTTTTCACAGTTTCTATGTCCATTAGTTAATTAAAGAAGGCAGTTTTACTGATTTTACAAGAGAACACTTCTATAACAGCTGGTTCCAATCTACAGCTGGAGAATGACCTCATCATCCTCTTATTTCTCTTTATTCTATGGGGGGGGGTTAAGAAAGTCTCTGTTTAAAACCTTTGCAGCACCTGAAGGTAACTCGTAGTAATCATTAAAAATAGTTGTTACTAGTAGGATCCACAAGGGGCCTGATGTATGCAGCAATCTGAAGGCTTTCTTCTGATCCTTCTTCCCCCAATGGTGCGAGGGAGTCAATCCTTCTGCATGGCACTTTCTGGTACAGCCTAACTCACTACAAAAGCTTATTTTCGCTTTCACAGCCATGTAAGTTGGTGATACTCTGGGCCTGTTGGAAAATACAAATTCTTTCGCAGATTTGTTTTAAGAATTTGGGTTGCAAGGTTTTTTTTTTTTTTTTTTTTTTTTTTTTTTTTTTTTTAAGTTTTTATGATCTTCATATCTCACTTTTATAAGTATTGACATGGTTAAAGGTTTTATAATCTCCTATAGGGTGGATTCAAGTCACAGATTTCATCAAGTTCACCCATGCTGTTTTGGGTTACGGTACTGTGATTAAGCTTGGGAAACAAAGGTTCATTATTTGCAGTTAAATCATCCGATAGGTGAAAGATTGCTACCAGTGATACTATAATGACAGCAAAATGATTAATATAGGAGCTCTGACACAACAATGGATTATGCTACCAAGGAGATGATTGGCCAGAGGAATCCAAGCCCCCCAAAGGTAAAGGCCCTTGCGCTCCAAACTGGGATATCTGCAGGAAAGAGAGGCGATAAGGCCCTGCTGTTGAAAGACCTGATACAACATGGGACAGATGTATGGAGACCGCACTTGCAAGTATACAGATGGTCTCTGGGATGCCAGAGAGTGTTACCAAAACCACTAAACAATACAATATAGTTCTCCTTGAGTCAAGCAAACTAGTCCATGCGTGTCAGACATCAGCTACACCACACCTGCCTAGAAATAATGTGGCAGCAGATGGACAGCCATATGTCTGTATTCTCCAAATCTGTAATTGGCTATTAGTCTCTCCTGGGAGGAAAACTCACAGCTGATGAACACAGCTTACTATCCTCTATGGTTAGGAGAGGTTGATACAACCCTATGACTTGACCCTGCCATCTTGACAGAAGAAATAGTAATCATGAATTGACCTCCATCACGAATCCAAGCATGCTTGTCTCATCCAAAGTACCATAAACTTCCTAACCATGTAGTATGTTAAATACCTATTCTACTAATATTCTGATTGCAGTGCTTCAATTAGTAGGATCGAAAAGCGCTTATATTTATACTGGTTTAAATACACCTAACATCCAAACATATGTGTCTCTGCCCACCGTCAAACACCTCCATCCAACTATTAGTAGTGCGCTTAAAGACTATAGTATCTAATTAGGAACTTGTGCTTCATTTAGGATAAAAGGTTACTCCTGACAAACTGTCAGCCCATGAAAGAACAGGCCAAATTGACCAGAGTCCAAGTCAACAGCTCCAGAAGAGAGGACAGTTTTACTTTCTCATCCACCTGTCCCCTTTTCTAACCTAGGAACAATGCTGCGAAGAAGGGGCGTGGGTAGATGTAAAGCTTCGATTGGGTGGACGAGTGAAACGACAGCGTGTCATCTGGACACTCATTTGAATCAACTGATTGAACAAAGCACCCTGTCAACCCTCCACTGAATGGTGGGAACTGTAGGTGTGGTTTGGGCACAGAGCCGCAGGTTCTTGACTAGGATTAGGTTTTGCACGAAGGATGCTTAGTACTCATGGATTATCACTTTAGCTAAAAATGAAAAAGAAAAAAACCTGAAAAGATGCAGAACAAGTGATGGACAGATTACTGAATCTGGATGGGGTGGGGGTGGTGGGGGAGGAAAAGGGACATAGCCTGATCGTATTGGAAAATGATGTATCAAAAAATGCACAAACGACAAGACCTCAATAAAATTAAAAAAAACATAAAAAAAAACATGACATAAATACCTAATATCTAATTGGCATGTGCTTCATTAGTGGATCGAAAGGTTAGCCGGACAAGCTTTGCAGCCATGAAAGAACACAAACACCAGACTGATACTATGAGGACCAAGACACAGTCCCCCAGCAGAAAGTAGAGGTGTTTTTGCTCTCATCCACTGTGGCCCCTTTTCTAAGCCTAGGGAACAATCTGCGGGAAGAGGAGGCGTGATAGAATGTAAGGGCTTTGATTGGGGTTATGGTGAAAACATACAATAAAATAGACCTGAACACTCATTTGAATCAACCTTGATTGAACATACAAGCCCCCCCTGCTGATGGGGGGACCCATGAGCTGTGTGGGTCTGGGCACAACGCTTGCAAATTGGTTTTACATAGAAGGATGCTTGTACTCACAATATTATCCCCTATTGTTAAAAAATGAAAACAACACAACAAAAAAGCAAAGAAAGATGCAGAAAACTTATGGCAGAATGCACGATCTGCGATGGGTAGGGGTGGGGTGTGCGGGGAAGGGAAGGGGATATATGCCTGAACTGAATTGGAAAATGATGTATGAATACACAGCAGCATAAATGAAAAAATAAATTAAAAAAATAAAAAAAAAAGATAACTGTGGTGGTTAATCCTGGTGTCAACTTGACTGGACAAGGACATAAATAAGAAGAAAAGGATCTGAAATTGGACCACCTACTTCCAGGGTGCCCACCCCAAATGTGGCGTTACCTTCTGCCAGCAGGCCGTATTAAAAGCCATGGCAAAGGGAGCTGGTCCCTTTTTGTAATTTTCCTGTCGGCTTGCCTCCTCTCACTGGTGAGTGTTGTCTTGCTGCTGGATCAACCCTAGCGTCGGATCCCCAGTGTGTACTGAGAACCAGCAAGATCTGGAATCCATCGGGCCTTCAGCACCATGATGGGGACTACTGAACATCCGTCCTTGTGGCTGAGCAGTTAGGTCCCCTGGATTCTCAGACTCTCCAGTGTGTCGCGTCTACTGTTTGGACTCCTTGAACTCTGTCACGTGAGAAAATCAATAAATTGTATATAGCTATATATTCGTCCTTTTACTTCTGTTTCTTTAGAGAACCCGACTAGTACAGTACATAAACATATGATAAATTCTTACAGTTGATTTTTATTGTTTTTCTTTTTTTTCTTTAACAGTGTCTCACAGTTGATTTTTAATTGTTTTTTTCTTTTTTTTTTTTTTTTTTAACAGTGTCTCTCTGTAGCCCTGGGTGTGCTGGAATTCACTATGTAGACCAGGCTAGTCTTGAACTCATATAAATTTGTCTGCTTCTGTCTCTAATGTGCTGGGATTAAGGACTTGTGCCCTACAATGGTACACTGTTTTCTTTTTTAGTGGTGTTTTATAATGTAGTCTTTGAAATTTTGAGAATTGTATACAATGTGTTTTGTTCATATCCACATCCGACTCCTCCCCTTCTATACCCTATGGGACTCCAACACATAACACTGCCAACTTCATGTCCTTTTTAATATTATTAAAAACTAACTAGCTCATAGAGTTCAATTAGTGCTGCCCATAGATCTAATTTCTTATGATGAAATTACACAGAGAATTCCATATTAGTAACAATATTTGAAAAGCATTTTTCTGGGTGAAAGGGTACAGATAGTGGAAGCCTAGTTACCCTCGCAGCTGATTTCTGTAACACGCTCTAATAGGCACAAGTAACAGAAACCCCAATTTTGTAATGATGATTGTGCATTCTTAAATGTACGTGCAAAGATATTTTTATGATCAGAATTATATGAATTCTGATTGTACATCATTCCAATGATCCAGGTGAAGAGGTTACTGTAATTAGGCATGAATATTAATCATTAATGGTAACCTGACACAATTTTGGAAAAAAAAAAGATTTTTCTGTACTACATCATTTACTCCTTTTTTCAAAAGTGAAAAAGTAGTAGTCATTTATATTATTGGGAGAATGGCTATTTTTATTCATGATAAAATACAGAAATAATGTATACTCACTCTTTATTCTTACAAATCAATTGTTACTTTCAGGTTTGTAGACATTCGGATGACTACTTTACAAAGTCTACTATTTTTTGCATATTGAAGAAATATTAGAATTAGTATCTACAATATTGAATTTATTGAATATATTTTATTCTTATAATTGAGTATATATAAAACTTTCAACTCAGCATTTTAACATTTATTTTGATGGTGTTTGCATAAGTGCTAAAAGAAAGCAGCGATATAGCCACAGGAAATGATAGAATTATTTAATATTATCGAAATTTGTTATCAGTACTTTATCTCTTTTATTTCCATGATGGAATGTGAGAAACGATATATTTCTTAAAAGATTATATTATTGACAAAAGTTCTGATTCATGTCTATCTAGCATTCTTCATATTATGGAGAGACTAGGAAGATAATTTCTATAACTGTATGTGAACTGTTACAATTTTTAATTGAAAGACGAGCTCCATTGAAAAGCTACATAGAAAAGAAAATTTGAACTAAGAATGTTCAAACTTCATATTATAAAAATTCAGCTGGGCATGGTGGCACATGCCTTTAATCCTAGCACTCGGAAGGCAGAGGCAGGCAGATCTCTGTGAGTTCATGGCCAGTTCCGGGCAGCAGGAGAACCAGGGAGACCCTGCTCGAAAAGGACAAAAGAAAAAGAAAAGAAAAGAAAAATTCATAAAATTATGTCATGGCTTCACCTTAGTGTTGTGATATAGTTTATTACCACTCATGTAAGAACTGAATGCCAATAAGTTCTAATATGAATACGTATAAGGTATAAACTATGTTTTGTGACAACATATGAAAAAGAGTGATGTTCATATTTAACCGGACTTAATTTCTCTTCCAAATGTATTTTGGCAATATTTTCTTTAAGCTACTTAATCAAAAGTTCTGATTTCTCTTTTTATGTGAATTTTTTCATGCAGAAATGGACTCAAATGACTGAATTACAGATAATTATAGATAGAAAAAAAAAACTTCAGGCAATAATTTTGAAATGGTGTCTTTTCTTTCCCTTTTAAAATGTATTTATTTTTATTTTATGTGTATGTGTGTTTTGCCTGCATGTATGAATGACATCTGGCATCATGCCCAGAGCAGACCAGGGCAACTGAACCCCTGCAACTGGAGTTGCAGACAGTTGCTAGCTGCGATGTGGGTAGTTGCTGGGAAACAACTGAATCTAGTTCCTCTGCAAGAAAAATCCATGATCTTAGTTCCTGATCCATCTCTCCACCCCAAAATAAGAGCTAAGCAACCGAACAGGAATGTGAGCTCTGGACCCTCTACCAACTGAGCTATCTGTTTTTTCTTGGTTAATAATATGTATCTAAATGCTTAATATAAAGGTCTTGAAATCAAATGTGCCTATATGATAATTATTTTTATTAAAAGTAAGTAACATTTTCTTTCATATCCAGAAATAAAAGGCTGTGGGAATGTGATCTAAGTCTGCTACAAGTATGGAGGTCAGTGTCATTATTTAACATAAACTAATAAAATTTAACATAAATTACATAAATTACATTTAACATAAAATAATAAAATAAATTTAAAGTAACATAAGGAAAATAAAGATTATGTCACTTCTTTATTAGCTTTGGCTTAAGCCCCTGTGATGCTTGAGGGATCACAAACCCCATCTAATGATCCTTATCTGTCACTTGCATCCCCAGTAGAAAAGCCAAAAGTAAATTTGAAAAGCTGTCTGTTTCGGTATCCAATATGAAGTTGCTCAAGTTTCTGCATCTTTAGGTGACACATGGTCAAAACTGGTAAGTTCCAATGGAACTAACAAACTACCTTATTGCTTCATCTTATATTTGGGCTTGCACGTCATATAGTATGTTTAAATCCATTCGCTTAAGCCCTTAATTTTCAGTGTCTTACTTAACTCCAGATTCTGATCTGTGTCTTGAGGGAAGAGAATAATCTAGTCCAAGAACAGGCTCCTTTCCTGGAGCTACATGTATTTCATGATTGATCCACTGTTTTGCACAAGATGAGAGGAACATGATACTTCACCACCATTCTGAAGTCTGGAAAACGTTTTATTCTCATCTAATTTCATCAACTCTGCTAGTGCATCTTCCAGCTTTCATCAACAAAGCACAGCCCAACATTCTTAGGTCAATTCCCTTCCTCCTCTTCCTCTCCACAGATGTTAGAGACAACACTCCTTAACAAATACTGTAAATGGTATTAATGTCTCAGAATCCATTTCCAGGAAAACGTAACCTGAAACATTGTTTATAATTTGAAAGAAATAGTTTTCCCTCCCCCTGTTTTGCTGCAGAGGGTATTATAAACATATAGGATCTTTCTTTTCTCAGTATTGTTTAGAAACCTATGAATGGAGTCACAAGGATAATAGGGCAATTTTTAGAGTAAATGGTGTGAAATAATATGGAATATTTCCCTACTTGGTGTACAGTCAAGGGAAAGAATAGATATGAAATTAATTTGTAAAATATTTAGCTATACGTTTTACATTGAGTTTTAAGTTACTTCTTTAATAGAAGTACCTTATGTGAAAAAGCTGTGCATGGAAGTTTTATCATGTTTTTGGTGATAAATATTTTCCTAACCTTTCATAGTCTTATTTGTTTAATGAGAAATAGAGATAGTAGATAACTTTACACATGAGTGACAAAGCTAGGAAATAGTAAAAATGGGTTTCTGGAGAAAGTTTCAAAAGAAGGGAATGGAGGTTACTACCTACAGATTATCAGTAGTAATATGATAATATATAATTAATAAATTATTTTTATTAACAGTTCGGCTGCCTTGCTGCTTATTTTATTTCTGGTTAAAAACAAATGAGGAAAAGATACTGTGGATTTTGAACTTTGCTATTATAATTTGGAAAATATAGTAGCTTCTCTTTCATAGGATATGGTGTGAGCTAAATAAAATGGAAATTTTATATTCTTGGCTAAATTCTAACCTATATTCAATGATTATATATTGCTATAATTTTTAAAGGCTTTTCATTCCTGTAAAAGATTATCTTTTCTGTTTATTTTAACTGAAGAATTGCCCAAAAGTGTATGATGGTCACAATGACAAGAAGTATGTAGGAAATGTTTGCACAGCACAGCAAACACAACACCTTATCTCCTGTATTCTCTCCTTCTGACACAGTTTTCCATTCTGCTTGAATATATTTTAAGTCATTTGGGATTTAGTCACTTTGAGGATGATGGAGGGTGGTTCAGATATTTTATGTTCTTAATATATTTCTCATTAAGCAAGGCTCCAAAAATGTTTCCTTATTAGGACTACATCCCCACAGACAATCCATAAATAGACTATAATATTCCCTACATCACCTCTACTACAATGGAGGCTTTACAGATTTTAGTCGAGAAATTACTTGGTTCAGAGAATTACATGGTTTGAAACCATCCTCAGATTTCAAAGGTTTCTCTAAACCTAGAAGCTACAATGAACAAAATAAATGCAAGGCGGACATAGTTGTTATAAATCTAAATCATTTTCAATTGTTTTCTATGACATTTTATAGACACATGTATTATTTGCTTATATACATACATATTTTCACTCAGATAAACTGCTTCTTAATTGAAGTTAATATTTATTTCATCTATGGTATTCACATTTACCATAACATATATAAATCAATGCTTTGAGAGATCTGAAAGAACTGAGCACTGTACTTGAACTGGCATTCTAATAAAGACTTATTTCTATCATTTTCTCAGTAGGGATTATAAAATTGGCTGGTTTCCATAATAAAGATGGTCAAAAAATAATTGTCTATCTCAAACACTTCTCAATATGCCCAGACCTTCCCTATCTTCTCTCAACTGCTAAGTCTAACCTCTTCTTTTTCCTTGCCTGGTGAGACTTTGATCATTAGGACAGCAGAAATAATGTCATGAGACCACCAAGGTTAGGTCAGGAGAGGCCACTTCTGCATCTCTCATGTCTCTAAAGCTGCTTACTTTAGGGAGTCAGCTGCCATAGGAACAGTCTGCTTCTGCAGAAAAGAACAAGCTTTATATGCTGCTGATAGCACACAGCAGCCGTTGACAACTTTAGCTGTTAAATGACACCATGCTTAGTATCTAGTTTTTGAAACCTACATATGACCAGATATCCTGCTGAGGCTTTCGTTGATTCACCAACAATGAAAAATATGAAAACTTCTGAGGTAATTTGTCAAACACAACTAGAAATCAGACAGCCTCATTATCAAGGTCTTGTTATAAATTGCATAGTTTATTCTTCTTGAAAGATTCTTAAATATAACATCACTATCTAATATAATATTACCACAATTTTGTCAATTTTTAATTTTAATTCAGGCTCAAATTTTAAAAACTTTGTGTCATTTATTTCATCTCTGATTTTATCAATTAGCATACAGGCTTGATACCTCTTTTGCTCATAATTAAGGAGAGATGTGACCCTGAGACAGTACTGTTGTTACAAGTTATACATAGGGTTGCCAGATGATCCTAGAACTGACAATAAGTGATACGGCAGTTGCACTGTAGTAGTCATTAGAAGGCTGCCTACAATATTGTCAAATAATCCAACTATATTTAGTGTCTTAAACTTTGTAGGACGGAGCAAATGATAAAAGGCAAGAAATGGGTTGGGGCTCAGGTTCTTCTGTCAAATCTAGTTGACTGAGGAATTTCAGAATTGGAACTTGTCAAGTGATAATCTCAACATTGGATACTTAGGCCAGTCAGGCAACCTAATGAATGAAGTGTCATATTTTCAACACCTTACTCCAATGCTAAGAATCAACTCCCTCTCTTCAAGCTGAAGACTCAGGGCCTATAGATCCTCAAGCAATATTGTCCATTTCCCTCTTCTTGGCTACACACCAGAGCTTCATATTAATACCTTACAACTGTAGCACTGCAAACATAAGTGGTGGAATAAACAAGGAGAAAAAAAGTGGGTAAGACTACAAAGCCTCCTCTCTACCTTTAGCTTCCACAGCAGTGGAATGTGCTATGCATGCTACCTGAAGAGATGATTTAGGATGAATGTAACTCAGCTCTTATCCTGTGAAATATAACAACTGTTACAGCAAGTGATGACCACTGAGGCACTAGCAGAAAAAATAAGAAGGAGGAAACCAACTACTTTCTTCTTTTTTTTTTTTTTGGTGTTTAGGAGGACAGGGTCTCCTATGCCCCAGCTGTCCGTACTCACCTCGTAGACCAGGTGGCTTGAACTACACAAGATCGCCTGCTCTGCTCCCAAGGCTGGTTAAAGGGCATTGCACCACCACGGCCCGGCTACCAACTCTTTCTAATTGGATTAAAAGCTGACTTGGATGGAGCCATATCTGACATTGATATCAAGCCTAGAAACCTGAGGGTAGACAAGTCACAGGGCAGAGGAGGCCTAATATTATTTCTACTAAATAGTTATAGTTTAAAATATTAATAAAATAAAAAAAAAAAAAAATAATGCATCTCTCAACCCTTATTAGACAAATTTCCTTATGCTGCAGATGGTGATTAGAACAGAAACCCATAACTGACCAATGTATAGAGAAAAAACTGGCTTATCACTGAATAGGAAACATCCAAGTTATACCTCCTAAGGTTCAGGGATCACTACAGAGGAAGGATCATAAGAGGCAGAGGTGGTAGACGGTCACGAGGTAAGAGAGTTTCCGGATTGCTGGTCAGTTACTCATATGAACCCACAGAAATATGTGGGGAAGTGGTATGAAAACCCACACTGTGAGAACTACTGTCAAGAGAAGGCTGCTGAAAGATGGAAGGTCTTGGTAGGCTAACCAGGCTCTGGGGGATTCCCCACGGGGAACACCTGGGGACATTATTTGAGGGCAATTGAGTGAATAATATATATAAATAATCTATATGATAATAAGCCATCACCAATGTTCATAATATATATATATCATTTTATATTATTTAATTATATTTTTAATTATATATATAATAGTATATCAAATTTATTATATAAGTAATTATAATAAATAATAATTTGGGATAGTAATTAATAATAGATAATTAATTATTTTTTTAATATTTTTAGAAATTAAATTTTAATTGGCAGGGTTAGTCGGGGGGTTAGACATAGGTGTGGGGGAATCTATACAATCATACATCCAGTTGTTGTACCTCCAATGTTGGCAAGAAAGTTGGGGAGGAACGGCGGAACATGGCATTTACTGCTGGATTGCAAACGTGCGCACCTCTGTGGAAAGAAGTGGACGGAAAACTTAAAAGACTACAAAATGCAATTTATCACTTAAAGTGCATTTACTACCACTTCCCTGTGGCCATATACCAAAAAAAGGAAAGTTCATCCGTCAAGCCAACAAGTAGTCTCGGACACCTTGTTGTTGGCCCTGTCGTTTCACATAGTAAAAAAATGATTTACCCAGTGGCTCTCAGCTGATTTAAAATGGTATGACAAATGTGGGTGCAGTTTACACAATGGCTCCCTCAGTGGGATAGAAGACAAAAATCATGATGTTGTATGTAGGCATTGGAACAATAGGGCAAACATTATCACTGAAGTGAAATAATAGAGACACGAAAACAAGATGCAATTAGGTTTCCCTCATTTGTGGATCCGAACACCAAAATCATTCTATGTGCCTTTGTATGCTAATGCGATGCAGGAATTGGATATGGAAAGGAAACCATAGAGGAAGAGCAAGAGGGATCCGAGCGAGGAAAGCAGGTGTCACCAAGATTGAAATGGGCCGATGAAAACTACAGCATATAGTCTGGACACTCTTTGAGTCAACTTTGAGTTGAACATACAAGCCCCCCCCTGCTGGATGAGGGGGACCCATAGGGCTGTGTGGATTGGGCCCAATCGGCTTGCAAATTGGTTTATACACTGAAGGATCCTTACTACCATAACCATTATTACTACTTATTGTCAGAAAATGAAAAAAAAAAAAAACAGAGAAGATGCCGAGGACACGCTTTGCGTTGGCAGAACTACATATCTGGGATGGGGTGGGGTGCGGTGGGAGGGAGGAAAGGGAAATCTGCCTGAATGAATTGGAAAATGATAGGTATGAA
The DNA here is from genome assembly GCA_009823505.1 of Rhizomys pruinosus. Classification (NCBI taxonomy): domain Eukaryota; kingdom Metazoa; phylum Chordata; class Mammalia; order Rodentia; family Spalacidae; genus Rhizomys; species Rhizomys pruinosus. Next base: position 16,511 of record VZQC01001581.1, on the reverse strand, counting down.
ATTACACAAAGCGCATCAATAAAAAAATGAAAATTAAAAAAAATCCCGAAATAATAAAAACATGGGTTAAAATGTGGGTATTTAACTAGAAGGTGAAGAGGGAGGGTTATTCAAGGAACCATGAAGGGAAAGAGGAAGAAAGAGCTCAAGAGAGGGGGTATCATCAGAGACAGAGATGGGCATTATCGGAGAAACGGGAATATCCAAGTTATTTATGGGAAGGAGGAGGGAGGGTTAGGCAGGGACAGAGAGAAGAGAGACACCAACTTTGTTGGTGCAATAAAACAGAGGTAACTGAATTATTTTGAAAGCCTATGGAGAAGACAGAGAGATAGGTCAGGGGTTAAGACCACTGGATGCTCTTAGAGAAGTCCTAGGTTCAAATCCCAACATCCCCATGGCAATTAACAACCATTTGTAACTCCAGTTCCAGGGGGGTCTGATACCCTCTTCTACCTCTGCGGCACGTCCCGACAACAGGTGCCATCTTACATGTATGCAAGCAAATGCACTCTACACAAAAATATAAAAATATAATAAAACTATTTTAATACGCCTTCTTGAATATCTGCATATAAGTCTGTGTGTATATAGCTGATGACTCTACAAGAAACACAATGCCAGACATGAGATACATTCCTTAGAGTTGTTGGTCAAGGTAGCACAAAGAGACTCACAACATTCCACAGGTGAATGCCATAGCTATTGATTATCCACCAGAACTTCAATGTAAGACATTGCTGAAGACAGGACATGCTTAGGATCCTAATCTTCAGGTCTCATAATTTAGAGGACACTATGTAAGCTTACTAAGGGAAAGAATCAATCAATGGTCCAACACCAGTTTTAAAGCTTAATACCAACAATGATGGGCGAAACAAACTGAATCAGTGCACTGGTGATGTTACTCTCTTGGGGATAATCAACAGCTACCTAAGTGGATGTAAAAGTCCACTCAATGGCCAAGAACTCATGTGTGGCACTGTAAACATAGCTAAATACACATGGTTGGAGAGGACATAGATCTTTGAACAAATCATAAGTCTGTCACATACTGATACAAATGTAATTATTCACTATATTCTAAATATGTAAACTTACATTTATAGACATGAATAACTCTCAGCACTCATCAAAGAAACTACTCTTTGCAACAGAAGGAGACTAACACAGAGTTCCAAAACTGGTCAAAAAGAAGTGACTGTGGGATTCCCATCTATAGTTGATAAATGCAACCCACATACATAAGGCTCAGGAAACACAGCAGAAAAGGAGGCAGAAAAAACATTAAGGTATCTTTCAACTCTCACCAAATAAGCTTCCTCAGACAACAGAGTGCAATGAACACAAAAGGTCAAAATCGCTCACAATTTACAGAACAACATAAGAGAGGAAGAGCTGGGGGTTCTGGGTGGGATGTCTTGCATATTAAGCCTGCACTTAAACAAGGCCTCAGGCGAAGTGTGTGGGGAAGAGGAGTGGAAAGATGGGTGAGAGGCAAGGGAAGCGGATACTGCATGGGAGTCACTTCTTTTTTTGTTTTTTTAAAAAAAAAAAAAATTTTATTTTTCTTTTTTTTTATCTTATTTCACTTTATGCTGTGGTACTTATGACATAATATTGCCACATGCAGTTGCAGGATTAATCCCCTGCTGCTTCCCCCCCCCCCCATCCCCTACCACCAGGTGATCGTGCCTTCTTGCCGTAAAGTTTTCTCGCATCTTCCTCTGATTTTCTGTTTTCGTTTGTTTTCATTTTTTTTAACAATAGGTGATTATTTGTGAGTACACATGGCTCTTCATGTAAAACCAATGAAACCGCAGTTGTGCCCAAAACCACACAGGCTCATGGGTCCCACCCCTCCTGACAGGGGGTTTGTGTTCAATAGGTCATCTGTTGTATATCCCAAAAATCTTCATTGGCTATGGCTCTCTTCTTGGGCAGGTAGTACACCCTGTTGATTGTCACAAGCTTACATCCTCTAATGGTTTAGGAGATGTTATAAACCACACGAAGACCCTGCCATACGTGACAGAAGAAAATGTAGATCATGACTTGACATACCATCCAAACATTTGAGTCTATACCAAAGTAACCTAACATAACCAATTAGTACTGTTTAAATACACATCTATCTAATTGTGTGTGCTTCACTAGTAGGATCGAAAATGCTCATCTATTTAATACTGTTTAAATACCTAAATATTTAATTTGCATGTGCTTCATTCGTAGGATAGAAAGGTAAGCTGGACAAGCTGTCAGCCCATGAAAGAAAAACAGCCAGAATTGATAGTAGGGCTCCAAGACATAGCTCCCAGAGAACGGAGAGTTTGTTTTGCCTCTCATCCACCTGGCCCCTTCCTAAGCCTAGGCAACAATCTGTGGAAGAGGGGGCGCTCGGTTAGAATGTCCGGGCTTCGATTGGGGTAATGGTGAAACTACAATACTATAGACTGGACACTCATTTGATCAGGGTATCATTTTATATATGTTACTAGAGAATTTCTTGACTGTGTAGAGTAAGAAACCATGCGCGAGGGAGACATAGCCTCTTCCCTGAGCGTGTGAAGCTGGCTCTCGGTTGTTGCTTACTGCAACTGCCACCTTTGCCATTTGATGATGTTTTCTCTTCCTTACAGGAGATAGAGGGAGAGAATGCAGCTCTGAGTGGTTTACAAAACATACATTCAGGGAAGAGTACATGATCCATCTAAGGAACGTAAACAGAGCATTCCTATGTCTAGCACCTTGCTTTATGAACTTACCACAAATGTGTCAACATATACAAGACCCTGCATACTCAATCAGACAAAAACTATGCTAGAAGTGAGGTAGTGGCCACGAGGTCCCACCTTTGGAGAGGAACTATGGGGAGATGACCACTCCTGGATGAGGGAGGCTTAATATTCATTAAGACAGGCTGAAGAAGCTCCAGTAGATGAACTCACACTGAGGGAATACTGGATTACACAATACTTGATTCAAAAAGTTCTAAATTCGATTCAGGAATTCTGAAGTCTGTGAGTGGGCTGTTGTGTGTTAGGGCGGGGGATGCAGACAGGGGAAAGAGATAAAATTCCATGAATTCAATAATAAAAAATTCATAAACATATATTTAACAGAAAAGAAAATACAAAATCTTCATTCACTAAAAAGGGAATGGGAAAGCAATGTCTATACAGTATGTAGTTTCCAAGCCTTGTTTCCCCAGCACAAATTTCCTCAAAACTTTCAAATTTTCTGAGTGATGAAAGTATATATTTGGTATTTAAAAGGATCCCTTGAACACTGTCCAAGCATGTGCTAATAAAGTGACCATGGTAAGTCCTCTATTGGTTACTGTTCCCAATGAGTTGGCAAGATATCAGACAAGAAGCAATTTAAGGGAAGAGGCTAGTCTGGTTTCAGTATCAAAGGCCTAATGGATATACTCAGTGATTTGAGTGCTCTTGCAGTCAGGCACGGAGACAACAACCCGGAGCATGTGCAGGAATCTGGCTGGCAACATACATCCACATTCAGAAAGCTAGCCAAAGGAGATGACAGTAGTGCAGTTTATAAACCTCATGACCTTTCCTCAGTACTCATTCCTCCCGTGACCTTCCACCACTTAAGGATCTATAATTTTCTCTAGCAAAAGTACCAGCTGATAAACATGTGTTCAAACACATGTGTTTATGAGGTACATTTTGCCTTAAAAGCATAACCATAACAGACCCTACAAACGGGTTCGGATAGCGCCGGCTCATTAGAAAACCCGCCCTGGACCACCGCGGTCCAACCTTCAGCTTCAGGCTAACTACACTACACATGGCCTCACCACATCAAATGGGACATCTGGGGCCGTAGAGTGGCATTTTATTTGGGGGTAATCAACAACTAACTAATTGGAATTAAATCCCACTCATTTGAGAGGAATGTGGTTACTGTAATCATAGGTAGACATATTGCATGCATTGGGAGGTATATGGTCTCACACCCTCCATCAAAGAAGCTTATTTGCCCAGACGCGGACAGTACTCGGAGTCCCACAACTGGTCATACTTAAGATGGCAGATGGTGTGAAGGCAAGAGCATGATCATCTAATTGAGGTTATCCTGGTACCTTCAGCCACATCTCCCTCCCATATTTCAGTTCCTGCAGAGATTTGTATCCTGAATCATGGAAAATGTTTATGTCTATAATAACTGAAAATGCTTCCTTCCTATTGGGTTTGATCTCTATCCAACACCAAGAAATACTTCCCCACCCTTGATCCTGGTCTGTCTCTTATGAATGGAAGAATGGAGTGATACTTTTTTGGGCCCCTGATCCATAAGAAAGCCTCCAAACATTGCTGGCACACATACGGATAAATTTCCTGCCAATAGTCTGCAGTGTGTACTCGTAGATATTGACTATGAATTGCCCAAATGTAAGTGGCTCATCTACAGTGCAACCTGTACTCCAAGTCTCAGGGAACATAGAACAATGGAAAAAGTAAATACTAATGAATTTCTCAACTCACAATGGAAGCACCTCGGTGCACTAGCGGGCATGGAACACAAAAGATCACCAATTGGCCGCAAAGATATAGCCTGTGATGGTTCTCGGGACAGTACATGGACTCCTTATGTAAGTTCACCACCCTAACCCTCAGGACACTAGTGCAAGCGGGGTTGGGACAAGAGTTACGAGCCAGTGCGTCGATCATGACCACCTGGAATACTAGTCTTCCCGGCTTCTGCGCACCCTGTCATATGAACCACAAAAATACTTTGGATGCACCAAGACCAATACAAACCTCAGTGACAAACACCCAGCCTGGAATTACAGACATGGGTGGCCAAGGCCCCATGGTTAGTCTGGAAGATTCTTGGAACTGCTTATGCTGGGTCCAGGAAAACTGCTCTCTTAACGGAGGCACTTGAGATTGGCTGACTATTAGCCAGTGGGGACTCACTAACTGACACACTCAGCTTAACGAATGAAGGATGTATGATTTCCCAATGGGGGTGGGTATGGACGTTGCCGACTGGCGCACTGTTGCCAGATGCTTAAGATTGATTGGAAGTTTTGTAAGAAATGCACAAAATGCAGTAAAGAATTAATAAAGCAAGATGAAGTAATCCAATAGCAAGAACTATGAAGTCCGCCCTGTGGTTCATGTGAAGCAGGGAATGCTGGAGATTAAATCCTATTAAACTTTGCAGCAGTATGGTTTGATGACTCCGTGATTACTGAACACATGGAAAAATGGCCAAGGATGGCCTGTCCCACGAGATCATGGGTGCTATTTTCTCAAACTTGTACAACTTGGATTTATGTTACTTTACCTCTTATTTGTATTCTTCTTGAGTTATATCCTGTTGTAAACCTACAAAAGGTTAGTACAGGTTTCCTCAATGTTCTGGGAGCCATTCCAAGCATTCATTCGACCACCGAAGGCATTTTAGGAACATCCACAAATGTTTGTGTGTGTGTGTGTGTGTGTGTGTGTTTGGTCAAATATTCAGGAGACTTCTGATTTGTGCTAGACACCTGAAATGGAGGTAAATGTTGGGACCTGGTCTACAAATGTGGTCAGGATTTATCTGACTTAAAAACTCACACACATCGGATTCCAACCACACCATTAATAACCCAGAAGTTTTTTTTTTTTTTTTTCCTAAATGGAGCTGTGATGTTGTCTTAGCTCAGAAATCTTAGAGATAAAAGTGCCATTTTTCTCAGTATCTTAATTGTTTTTCAGAAGAATATTCAAGAATAACCATAGGAATATAAAGCTATACATAACTCACAAAGTTAAATTCACAAAAATGTCTGGAACCACACCAAGAATTATATAACTTGTTAAAATTAACAGGCATATACTGCTCATACAAAATCAAAATACAGCAATCAATTTACCAGTGATACTTAACAAGATGTATAGTGTTCTCAGTAATAGACATACCACAAATGTAAGATATGGGAAATAGAAAATACATTTGCAGACTATAATGTACTTACATTTAGAAGTTAATATTAGAAACATCACTGAATATGGTCCAAATATTGGGGAGATAGAAAAGTATAAATAACATGTAAATTAAATAATCCAAACAGAAGATTAGAAAGTATTGTGAATTTATGGAATTTCATATACACAGTGCTTAAGGGCAAATTCCTGTTCTTGGATATATTTACACATTTATGAAGAACAGAGAAAAGATCTCCAATAAAAAAAAAATCAGAAAAAAATCAACAAATGAAAAATAAGTAGTAAGGAGAAAATAGCTAGCAGTTCAGAACTGAACTCAGTTCAAAACAGACCAGAAAGTAATGAAAATCAGTGGACAGAAATATAATTCTTTGTGGAGAAAAGTAATATTGATAAACCTTTAGTGAGATTTATGTTAAAACATGAGAACAAAACACAAATGTCTAATATTGGGGACAAGAGACTTTCATGTTGCTATGGATAACATAAACAATGTGAATATAATGAGGAAATTCATGAGCAACTTTATATTAAAAATACAAAGCAGCATAACATCAAAAATTTCATTATGAGATACCACATACCAAATTTCACTCAAGAAAATAAAAACAGACAATGTCAATAGCATCATAAGCATGAAAAACTTTGCATCTCAAATAGACAGGTTAATTTATCTCAAATTTGCCAGGCCGTGGTGCCCATAAATATTCAAATATCCAAATTTTAACCTTGTAAAATATAATCCTTTCAACAAATAATCATTCATATCTTTAAAATGGAATTAAATGAGTAACATAATACAGAACCACACTTCACAGGCCCATTACACAGCAATAGTGAGTAATCACACATGGCTTAATTTAATTTACTTTGGTGTGTGGTTATATGTGTAGATACATACATCCTATGGCACAGGTGTGGCAGTCAGATGACAAATTCCAGGAGTTGATTTTCTTCTGCTGTAATGTATGTCCCAGGTATTGAACTCCAGTCTTCAGGCTGCTTGGGCTATAGACGTTTTGAGTCTATAGTCTTTCAAGAGCCAAAATCTTGATAAATTTGAACTTTAGGAAATGTGAAAGTACAAGAATTATGGATCATCATTTACTGAAAATGTTTCAATGCTTATATATGCAACTACTTAAAAAACATTTTAATAATCCACACTATGAACTCAAATTTGCCAAATAAATGCACAAATGTTCTCTAAAAGCTTTTGCACAATTTCCATCCCCGGTGCTGGAAATGACAACATGAAGTACACAGCATGGCAAATCTAAAAGCAAATGATGCTGAAACCTTACAGTAGTGTATGGTGGACTTAGAGTGTCTAAAAATAAAAAACAATAAATGAAAAGCTTTGTAACAGGGATATATTTTGAGCAATTGAGTCCATTGTTGACTTTTTTAATCATTAAGTACATTCTTGCCCTGGTAAAATCGCATGTCCACACTTTTCCCCGTTTTCCAGGATATATCTTCCATTGCTATCCCAGTGAGATCCATGTACCAACCTCTCATAGGCAGAGGATGAGACACATTCTCACTATACTCCAAATTTCTAGACAGGCATTCTCCCCAACATGCTAAAAACTATCCTGCCCTAAAAAAATGTAATTGTTCTCCAACTGAAAGTGACTTTATATGCCTCTTCTTTAGCCTTTTTCATTGATAATATTTGTTTTTCAATAGGCATTGACACTCCTTCAAATTTGGTTTCTATGTATTCAGTATTTAGTATGATACACACATTCAGGAAAACATTTTTGGAATGTTATATGAAGATAAATTTTGTCCCTTTGGTATTTCTGCATTTGGGATTGTGACATTCAGAACTGTATATTTATAAGTTGAAATCTGTCTTAAATGTTACTAAAACACATGCTAAATCCTGTGAAGATTCTTTATAATGGTTTGAATATAAAGGAATTTCAGTTGTAAGTTTATAGTTTTATTTTCTACTAAAAGGGCAAGTGATACAGATTCCCACTTTTAACTTTAAAAATAAAAATGAATGCAGGCACTATACTAGATTAATTTGTGTATTGCAGCTACACAAATCATACTAATCATAATATAGAAGGTAATTATTTTGCTATGCTATTGTGCTATATTTGTGTGGAAAAGCCAGGCTATTATTTCAGTGTAATATTTTCTCTGGACAAACTCCAACTCAAGTGAATTTCCAACTGCTAGGATAATGATTTTCTGACACTGCGCTCAATAGGAGCATACCTTCTACTAATAAACACCATCTACATGTAAGAAAAATACCCCGCTAAGTGGATAATGCAATATTAAGTTTGTATTCAAGTCATTTCCATCCATACATTTGTGTTAAAAATTGTATTGTCTATCACCTCTACTCGTTCCTACTGGAGAATTTCACTAGGTAGAAGAGCACAAAAACAAGACCTTTGCTCTTGGATAAGCCTTAACTGTGTTGTTTTGTATAGCTGGTGACTAGGAGCGAAAGAACCTGGGAGGTTTGGCCTATTAAAAATTGTGCATGTGATGTTTGATAAAACATTAACTTTATTTGTACTTTAATTACCTCATTTGCTTCTCTGAGGATTTTTTAATTGCTCTTTTTAAGTAGAACATGGAAAGGTCAATGAAATATACATGAAGTATATCATGGCTTCTATTGATTTAAATTCCAGTGTTGAGTAAACCTTATCACCTCTTCAATAAAGCATTTTCTGACATCCCAAGGAAGAGCTAATTATTGTCTGTGTTTTATAAAAACATTATGATTGTATATTGTATAATTAACTGATATAAAACCTGTTGTAATTAACTCATCTCCCTGCCTACATCTACAGACATACACCACCATACCATTGGATCCTTTTCAAAGACTGAGAACCTTTGCTTATAAACTTTCAGGAAAGAAAGGAAGGAGTCGAAAAAGAGGAAAGGTAGCCTTTTCCAGGACTCTTTACCTCTCATTTTTAAATGTGAATAAATGATTAAGAGAAAAAGATTCAAGACATGTACTGCAGAGTGCATGAGCTAGGGTGTGGTGGGGGGCATGGAAAAAGGAATGAGTCTAAACTGGATTGAGAAATGTTGTATGAAAGGCACAAAACTTCATTAAAAATATTAAAAACATGCCTGAATTATGCAATGGGTATCCACTGCTACTGGATTAATCACAATATTTAGCCTTTGCTAGTAAATTATCTGGTAATACTTTTCCAGAAACACATACTCATTATTGTTGTGTATTGACCTATTTTCCAAGGTTTTCCTCATAGTTTTTCTGTTTTCTTATTTTTAAAAGTTTCTCAATTTCTAAGGAAGAATATCAAATTTTCTTTTTTAAAAAGACAGCATCAACTGTTCTAAAAGTTAACTAGCAAAAGAAAGAAGTTTATTATTTCCATAAATAGCTCCAATTATTTCTCCATTTCTTTCTCTAATTACTTTTATTTGTAGTTAGCCAATATTTGTACTGATATACTCCTAAAACAGACTACTTCCACATTCTCTGGTTTTCTGATGGAAGAGAAAATTCTTACTTTATTAATTGAAACATCTAGTGGGTTGATGTCATGGATCAGTTTATTGTAATAACACAAATGTTTTGCAGAATGCTTTCTCAGAATACAAATATATATGAAATAAAGATCAATTTCACTTCAACTTTAAGTGTACAAAATCCATTCACAGCTCAATCTATTATATTCTGTGCTTTGTTGCTAAGGTTGAAACAAAATTTAATGTTTCCAGAGTTAATGCCACTATGAGCTTTCATCTCTATATTCCATTCCTGCCCAAGTATATGTATGTGAACATAGGTGTGAAGGAGTGAGAAGAGCATTAGATACTCTATTAATAAGCAGGCTGTAAAGTGTTCTTTCTGAAAGTAGTATGCCTCAATTTCCATATATATGTTAAAGTACCCAGAGCATCAAGTCTAGTGAGCCAAGTGGTTCCCTGGTTGTTTTAGTATCAATTTCCTCATCATGCTCCCTGCCGATCAAATATCAGTATGGCTACTAACTTTGTTAGTTAACTTTATCCCATACAAAGCCTCATTCATATTTTATGTAGATGGAAATTTATATAATGACATTGGTTGCCTTCTTACACTAGCCACAATTTATAAGATGACATAGACTACTGGTGGGATAGATAATGTGCATATATCTTAAACTTTATTTGAATAAAGGAATTTTATTGTTCAATATTTATGCATAAATTATTTACAGTAAGTAGAGTGAAATTCAAACAGAATTACAGAAATAATAGATTTAGTCTGTGGGGTAAACTGGGAAATTAGAATATTCCCTCAGTGTGATTCAATCTGTGAGAAGAGTCAGGGTAACAAAGGAGAAAAAGAGAGAAAAGCATTAGATTTCAAGAATCATTTCACAGGAAGATAGAGGGATGGCTCAAATGTTAAGAGCCTTTGATGCTCTTAATGAAGATCCAAGTTCAGGTCCCAGGCCCTACATGGCAGCTCACAATCACCTGTGCTCCATGAGCACACAATATGTATGTGATGCACCTGCATACACATATATATTCAGACAAAATATACATACAGATAACATAAAAATAAACAATATATTTAATAAAGAAAATGTCAACAATACAAACCACTGAGAAACACAAATGCAGCATAGAGAAAAATAATGGACATTCTGGCTTTTCAAGAAGTGAGGGAACCAAAGGCTAGTAGTTCTAACTGCAAAACTAACAGACAGTTCTCACAAGCTTAAAATCCAATGAAGAGACTTGGTCTGACACTGATTCTCCAGATTAGTCGGCTAGCCTTAGAGAGGAAATCCATTGCACTGCTATCATGTCTCCACATGCTACTATCTAGTAAGGGGTCTACTTTGATTCTGAAACAAGAAACCATTAGATTTCAGGCATGCTGGGAGACACATTGCCACAGTGTCTAGTTGAACTAGCCATAAAAGACAATACTGGAAATGCAGGGTGTTGGGGAGGGAGTGTGAAGGAAGAACATCTGGTATGCTGAGAAGGTGAAATATGTGAAGGATAATATATAACGTGGTTATTGACTACATTGTCCGTGGTGAGCACTGAATCTGGTTTCCTGTTGTTATGGTCAATGTGAATCTCAAGTTGACAGAATCTAGGATTGCTTAAAAGAAGACCTCTGTGTCTATGAGGGATTATCCACATTAGGAAGACTGAGACTTTTTCTTTAATTGTAGACACCATAAAGTGGACTGGGGTCCTGGACTGAAGAAAAAAGAGAAAACAGGAAAACACAGCATTCTGATTGTGGAAGCAGTATAAGCCACAGCCTCCTGTTCCTCCTCCTATATCATCCCCATCCTGAAAGACTACATCCCCTGGAACTGCAAACCAAAACAAACCATTCCCTCTTGAAGTCGCTTTTGTCTGTTGTTTTGTTATAGCTGTGCAACAAGTACATGAGGTACATGTGGATTACTATACGGATTGCATTTCCAGTCTGTGGCAGGCAAATTGCTCAGCCTCCTTTGCAGACTCACTGAGTCGATGATTTATATGGTTTGTAGCTAGGCAGGACTGAAATCTCTGAGCCCAGATTTGGTGACTTTTATCCTGTTCTCTCTCATGGGTTGTTCATGGTTTAGTAGTACTGAGATGCTTTAAAATGGACAGGCAGAATGCTTGGATTCCCTTGAGCCTCCAACAATAGTGCAGGACTCCATGATGCTTTGTTTGTTTCTCACAATCTCTGAGGAATTAGAGAGCCCTTCTTAGCTTGGATTCTTGCCAGTTCTACACTGTACATCTGCTGGAATCGGTTCTGGAGAGAGTGGGGACTTGCCTAACCAAATGCCTCAGAGCTCCTTGGGGAAAGCTATTAAAGGGAATGCAAAGGAAACGATGGCAACTGAAACACTAGGCAAAATGGCCTATGTCGTGATCCATCATCCAAACAGAAAAGGTGACATGCATCCCAACTGCCTCCTCCTGTAATCCTCAGACCCACCAAATTCCAATATCACAGAATCGGGGAAAAGCATCTCCAGTTCCTCAGATTTATTTAAATTTTACCCGCATTGTTATTTTTGGATTTTGTTATATTTTATCTTATTTTAACATTGCTTATTTCTCCTCAATACTCTTTTTACTTTTATCTAAGTTCTATGTAGCTTTCTTTATTTTACAGAAGGATAAATTAAGCTCTGGAATTTTTTTTCTTTTTCTGAAATAAATTTATTTTTTTCTTGTATAAGTTTATGTCTTGTTCCCTTACTTGTCCTCTACATGATTTTATCTTTTATTATTATTCATTTGGTCATTATTAATTCACAACTTCATAGTTTTTCTATATCATATTATATTACTTGATTTTTCCATTATCAGTGATATAATTGAATTTAAATGATTTTTATTGAATTTCTATATATCATTTGCTGGGCCCTGTGGATATTCTGGCTATCTTTTCTTCTTTTTGAAGAAGACTCAAAATTGAGCTTTTGTGCAAAGCATGCTCACTAAAGACCACCATAAAACTGCAAAGAGGTATCCATCTCAGCACATGCAAAATATGTGTTTTCCAGACACACTGAGAAGTTACACAAATGAATAAAGAGTATTTGTGTCAACATGAAGAAGACATGTACAAGGCTAAGACATACAAAGCCCAAAACAGAGGGGGCAGAAGCCAGAGCCTACCTGAGGAACTATTGGCACCTGAAATCTACTGAGGGACAAAATGTCAGTTTTCTTTAAAAGGTTGTCTGCTTGGTTGACCAGGCTCCAGGGGATGGATTCACACTCAGGAACACATGGGGAACTCAAAGTAGATTCTGTAGGACTTAAAGATAATAGAGGACTTGAAATGTGGGGAGTAGGGATGTGGGGGTGTTTCTGAGAGGAGATGGGGATAGGACTGAATATGATCAAAATAATACACTATATGATATTCTCAAGAAAGAAAAACATTATTCCCAAACTCTAAGATGAATAAAGAAGTGAACACAGAATAGTCAAAGACCTGAATGAAAATACTATGATAGCACTGGTACACAACTTTTAATAAAGTCTCTGAATGAAAATTGGTCTTAATTCTCCAGTTTTAAAAACATAAACCCAAATTTTGGCTCTCTTGTTTATGGAGGGCTGGCTGGTCTGAGTTCCACAAGACTCATCCTACTGCAGAGATACATGCACAGCCATGTTCACTGCAGCTCTCTTCACAATAGCAAAGAGCTGGAACCAACCCAAATGCCCCTCAACCAATGAGTGGATAGAGAAAAGGATGTGGTACAACTGCACTATGGAGTTCTATGTAGTGGTAAAGAAAGATGGTATCAAAGGAGAAAGAACAAAAAAATGTATTGCTATCTTTATAGAATAGCTTCATTATAATCCCTGAGTAATTGAAACATTATAATAATATATAGTTTACATTGTAAATTTATATTAATAATATATAGTTTACATTGTAAATTTATATTAAATTCTTATAAAACCTTCAAAAATACATTAAAACATATATCAACTTACTGCATAATTTAGAATGTAAAGTTATATTTCTTTTTACCTTTATGCAACTTTACTGTTAAAACGTGAATCCCAAAATGTATTTTGAAATTAACCTATAGTTTATTTTCAGACTTTGTAATTTTGATTCATGTGTGAAATGTATATATACATATTTTGGAATAATATAAAATTAATAGGAACAAAAAGAGAGAGAGAAAAACTGTTCAGAGAACTGAACAAAACAGTAAATTTCTGCATTGAAATGGTTAAAAAAGACTGAGAAAAAGATGCAAGACAGGACTTAACATGTATGTCAGAATCCATGAGCTCTGGCGGAGGGGGGTTTGATAGGGGAATGAGTCTAAATTTGATTAAGAAATGTATGAAATGTGCTCAATAAAAAAGTAAAATATAAAAAAGAAAGATGGCAACATGAACTTTGCAGGTAAATGGATGGAACTACAAGATATTATGCTAAGTGAAGTAACACAGTCACAGAAAGGCAAGTGACAAATGGTATCCCTCATTTGTGGATGCTAGCACCAAGCACCGAGTTCTAAGGCAAACTGAGGAACATCAACATTATATACTCCTTTCCCTTAAAGCAACCGTGCTCTGATAATACAAATCTCTTAGTCTATAGAAATAACCCACCACTTATTTTTAGACTTTGGAATCTTGGTATATGGGTAGAGGATACGTAGGCATATTTTAGAGTAATATAAAATTAAAAAATAAAGTGTGAATCCTGAAATATGATATGGAAATGACAGTTTGTAAACAGATGATATAATTTTGGCATAGGTGTGACACATGTATATGCATATGTTGAATTGGTACAGACTGGAGAGAACAACAGCAGAGGAACAGGGACAGGGAACCAACTGAAACAGTAAAGTTCCCCCAAGGGCAATAATCCTCAGCATTGCAAAAACTTTGAAAAGAATCAGAAAAAGGTACAGGGCAGGGATGGCAGGGTGCATGAACTTGGGTGGGGTGTGGGACATGGAAGGAGAGATGAGTCCAGATTGGACTGAGAAATGATGTATGAAATGAACATAAATTCAATAAAATTGTAAAATAAAAGAAGAAAGACTCAGCAGTTAAGAGCACTGGCTGCTCTTTTAAAAGACCCGGGTTCAAATTCCAGTGTCCTTATGGTGACTAACAATTGTCTGTAACTTTAGTTCCTGTGGAACCAATGCCCTCTTCTGGCATCTGTGGGCTTTGTAAGACATGAATACAATTACATACATTCAGGCAAAATACTCATTCACATATAACCAATAAATAAATTTATAAAAGCAAGGACTGAAAATTTGCTACCTTTAGGAAATCACCTGTTCTGGAAAGACATACACAAACAAAAGTTTATATTCTGAGCAAAAGAAATATGAAATTAAGCAGGAATATTTATACTTATATCTAACCAAACAGAATTTAAATAAAATTATTATGGGCTGAGAAGATGGTTCAGTTGAGAAAGTGCTTGCACTTGCCATAAAATGAAGACTTGTGTTTGGATCCCCATCTCTGTTTAAAAAGCCAAGTCTAGCAGAATACCTGTATCTCCAGCACTGGGGAGATGGAGACAAGAAAATACTGAGGTTTCCCTGCAAAGCCAGCCAGTCACATAAAACCAACGAGTTTCAGTTTAGTGAGTAATCCTCTCTCCGAAACTAAGTAAAAAAATGAGTAAGGAAAGCTCCCTTTATCAATTGTCGCCTTCTACACACATGTGCATGCCCCCCTGAATGCACACATGTGGGACAGAGGAGAGAGAGCACAAATATTAGACAGTCAGCTGTCATAAGTATTTGGAGAAATGGTTACATTATTATCTATATCTATATATATTAAATATCTATATATATATATTATATAAATAATTTTTTTTAATGGAGTTGTGAAGTATTTCTGGGTTAAGGGACAGGAGTACATGTCTCCTTACACAAATAGAACTAAAATTCCCATATGATCAGTGCAACGCAGTACTGTTCATAGTCAGAAATAGTTTATAACAATATGTTGAATATGTATCTGTCTACTAGTTCATTATTCACAGTAACCATGGAATTGCAACAACAGATTTATTGATTGATAGATAAATGAATGACTCCATTTAAAATTTTTAATAAAATATTATTCATCAATAAACTGAATTCCATTATAATTTTGAAGCTAAACGGAAAGAAAAGAGGATATTATATCAGATAAACTATATGTTCTTAAGCTGGGTGTGGTTGCATATATCTTTAGTCCTTGTACTTGGGAGGCAGATATCTATGAGATCTAGGCCAATATGTATACATAGTGACTTCCAGGACAGCTGGGCTAAAGGGAGATCCTGTCTCAACAACAAAACAAAAATGTTTTCTTATGGGTATGTTTAAGATAGACTTGATTTTACAGATGTGCTTAGTAGAATGCTCCTCATTAGCCTAGGAAGACTATGAAGGAAAGATTATGGAGATAAAGGGATAGAGGTGGATTAGGAAATGATTGGCAACACTTACATGAATATTTTAAAGAGCTTGTACAGATGAATTTTTAAATATTTCCAACATAAAGAATGAAACAGACACACATAGATGGCAAAAGAAATGTCATATCAAAAGGTGATCGTGATCTTTCATTAAACATACATTATGAAATATTATATTATCCCACATATGAGTCTACAATTGTTATGCATACACCAAAACCCAACATAAAACAAAATTAGAATAATAATCTTTACTTAAAAATTATAAGCCTAAGCCAAGAATGATGGCACACGCCTTTAATTCTAGCACTTGGGAGGCAGAGGCAGGTGGATCTCTGTGAGTTCAATGCCAGCCTGGTCTACAGAGTGAGTTCAAGGCCAGCTCAGGCTATAGGGAGTCCCTGTCTCAAAAAAATTATGAGCCTAAAACCACAAAATTATGAAAAAACAAGAGGATGTAAATTCTTCAGAACTTTCTAACTCTGAATTAATGAACTAAAATGTAGTATAACAAGTATGCTGAGAATTATGCATGCGCACAGCTTGTCCTTCATCAACCTAACCTGCCCTAGGCAGGTGAGATCATATAAGCAGCA